>RJWT010030929.1:0-14544 GCA_004365215.1 Cuniculus paca | reverse complement strand
TGTGGCTCTTACAGTCTTTATGAAATAACATCCCCTGAAACAGCAGTATTGTGTTTAAAACTCTTGCATTCCTTCTCTTCCTAACATAGTACCCTCCACTGAACAGGTTCTCAGCAAATATTCAGGAATGGGTCAAGGAATAAGAACTAAAGGATAACAACTGTGGTATTTCTAAGTTAAGGTTCTAAAGGATTGTTAAGTTTCCTGTCACCAAGGTTGATGTTCTGTGATCTTTAGCATGTCCATATGCAGTCGAAGATGTCATCCTTCCCCTGAATGCTGAAATCCCTCTCTGTTCCTACTTGTTTAACATCTGATAAAACAAAGTGCTCACAGTTTTTTAAAGAAAATTTAATCCATGTCACATTATACTTAAAATGGCAAAAGAGTACAGAACAAATAAAGAATATTGAAAGCTTATAAAGTAGAGACTCCAAGTCATTTATAGAGGCAAACCCATCAGAATAACTTCAGACTTCTGTGCAGAAACCCTAAAGATTAAGGGGGCATGGGAAGATGTATTTCAAGCCCTGAAAGAAAATAAATGCTGATCCAGATTATCATATTAAGCAAAGCTGTCCTTAAAAATTGAAAGAGAAATAAAGACCTTCCACGATAAACATAAAAGAAACTCATGACCACTAAGCCAGCATTGCAGAAGATACTTAAAGGAAACCTAGAAGAATTCCTACAGAATAATAGATAAACTAATGAGTAATCAAATATTAGAAAAGTAACAAAATTACAGGAATTAGTGCACACCTTTCTGTAGTATCTTTTTTTTGTGGGGGGAAAGGGTTCCTGGAATCAAACTCAGGATCTCATTATTGCCAGGCAAGTGCTGTGCCACTGAGCTGTATCCCTGGCCCTCTATAGTAACTCTATTGGTCTTAATTCTTCAATTAAAAGATACAGAATGACAAATTAGATTTAAAAAACAAGATCCAACTCATTGATGCTTGCAGGAAACACACCTCACTAGTGAAGATATACACAGACTAAAAGTGAAAGGATGGAAACCAGTGTTCCTTGCAGACAACCTCAGAGCAAGCAGGAGAAGCTATGCTCACATCTGACAAAGCAAACTTCAAAACAGAAGTCTCAGACAAGACAAAGGCAACCACTACATGTTGTTAAAAAAGTAACAGTCCACCAAGAAGATACCACAACTGTAAATATATATGCACCTAACATCAGTGTCCCCAATTTTATAAAGCAAACACTCTTCAACATAAAAGCACATATAGATCTCAATACAATAATAAAAATGGATGACTTTAATATTCCACTGTCACCCATAGATAGGTCACGAACAAATAAACAAAAAATCAGAATTAAACTACATCATAGATAAAGAATTTAACAGTTTTCTACAGAACAAAAGTTCAACAACTACAGAATATACATTCTTGGCAGCTCATGGAGCATTCTACAAAACAGATTGTATTTGAGCCCATAAAGCAAGCCTTAACAAACACAAAAAAATGGAAATGATTTTGCTTCTTATTAGGTCATAATAGAATGAAGTAAGAGCAGCAAGAGAAGCCACAGAAACTATAGTGGGTCCCTAAAAAAAAAAAATCACAGAGGAAATTTTAATTTTTCTAGAATAAAATTGAAATAGAACTATAATGTACCATGATCTTGGGATACAGCAAAGGTACTTCTAAGAGGGAATTTTATAATGAGTGCCTACATCGAATAAACTAGACAACCTGACATGCTGGCACATACTGTAATCCCACCATTTAGGAGGCTGATACAGGAAGATCGCCATGAGTTCAAAACTAGCTTAGGCTATATAGCGAGTTCAAGGCCAGTCTGAACTACATAGTAAGAACCTGTCTCAAAAAACAAAACAAAAAAGCCTGAGAGATCTTAAATAACTTTATCATGCACCTCCAAATCTTAGAGAAACAAGAACAAGCCAAAACAAAACCCAGCAAAAGCAAAGAAAAAGATGAGATCTGAAATTGAGATAGAAACTAAAAGAATAATGTACAGGATCAATGAAACAAAGAATTAGTTCTTTGAAAAGATAAGCAAGATTGATAAATCCTTTGCCAAACTAATCAAAAGAAAGAAAAGACCAAAATCATACAACTAGAGATGAAAAAGGGGGCATTGCCGGGCGTGGTGGCTCACGCCTGTAATCCCAGCACTCGGGAGGCTGAGACAGGCGATCATTGTGAGTTCGAGACCAGCCTAGGCTACAAAGTGCGCTCAAGGCCAGCCTGAACGGCATAGTGAGACCCTGTCTCAAAAACAGGGCTGGGGATTTAGCTCAGCAGTCTAAGCGCCTGCCCAGCCAAGCGCAAGGTCGTAAGTTCAATCCCCGGTGCCGCAAAAAAAAAGAAAAAGGGGGCATTACAACATACATCATCAAAATTCAGGGTGTATTAGGGACTACTGTACTTTGAAAACCTATATTCTAATAAGGTAGATAATCTAGACGAAATGAATAAATTTCTTGACACATAACCCACCAAAGCTGAACCAAGAATATATAAAAAACTTAAATAGATCACTACAAGCAATGAGATTGAAACAAGAATAAAAATTCTTCCAACAAGGAAAAGCCCAGGCCAGATAGGTTCATGGCTGAATTTTACCAGACTTATCAGTGCTCTTCAGAGTATTTCATGAAATAGGAAAGGAATGCTTACAAACTCATTCTACAAGGCTGGCATCACTGATACCAAGACCAGACAGGTACACCACAAAAAAACAAAACTATAGGCCAAAATCCTTGATGAATATAAATGTAAAAATCCTTAATAAAATATTCACAAACTGAATTTAACAATACATTAAAAAGGCCATACCACATGATCAAGTTGGTTTTATTTCAGGGATGCGAGGACGGTTCAATACATACAAACCAATAAACGTAATACAACACAAAAGTTAAATTCAAGATAAAAATCACATGATCCTCTCGAATGATGCAGAAAAAAACCTTTGACAAATTCCAGCAACCTTTCATGGTAAAAACCCTAAATTAGGATTGAAAAATCATTTTCCAGTGTAGTGAAAGACCATGTGTAACCAACCCACAGGCAACGTCATTCTGAGTAGGGAATAGCAGAAAAGATTTCTCGAATAAGGAACAAGGTGTAAGTGTCTGTTCTCACCACTGTTACTCAGTATACTTCTTGAAATTTTAGCTACAGCAATTAGGCATGAGAATAAATAAGGGTTAGAAACAGGAAAGGAAGAAGTCCAATTATTCATGTTTGCAGATGATATGATCCTATACCAGTGCTGGCAAACCTTTTAGAGTTTCAGTGGTAACAGCGAACAGTGGCATGTGTGCCATAGGTTCACCACTACTGTCCTATGCTTACAAGACCCTAAAGACTACCAAAAGAGTTTTAGAGCTTATAAATTAATTCAGCGATATAGCAGGGTATAAAATCAACGTTTAAAAAGCAATAGCTTTATACCAATAATGAACTGAGAAAAAAATTAAGGAAATAATTCATTCACAATAACTTCAAATAAAGTAAAACACCTACAGATCAATCTGACTAAATGAAAGACCTCTATAATGAAAATTCTCAACACCGAAGAAAGAAATTAGACACCAGAAGATGTTCATGGATCAGCAGTATTAACATTGTCAAAATGGCATAGTATCAGAAGTGACCTACAGGCTCACAGCAATTCCCTTTAAAATACCCATGACATTCTTCACAGAACTAAAAAAAATTCTAAAATTCACGCGGAAACACAGAATAGGCAAAGCAATCCTAAGCCAAAGAGCAAAGCTGAAACCTTTCAAATACCCAGTTTCAAGTTACAGTGGTACCTTGGTTCATGACCATAATTCATTCCACAATTCTGGAAAAGACAGCCACATTCATGTTTGTGCAGGAAAGATGGCTACTATGGTGTTTGTTACCCAATGTACAGTTTGCAAACTAAAACAAAATTTTGCCTGATGTTTCTATTTGCAAACCAAATTGTTCCAGACAAAAAGGTACTCCTGTGTACTACAAAGACATAGTAACAAAAATAGATACATAGTCCAGTAGAACAGAACATAAGACACAGTAACAAAGCCATGCAACTACAACTATCTAATTCTGGACAGGGGAGTCAAAATACACCTTAGAGAAAAGATAACCTCTTTGACAAGTAGTGCAAGTAAAATTGGATATCTGCTTGTAGATTGAAACTAAATCCCTATCACCCTGCATAAAACTCAATTTGAAATGGGTTAAAGACCTAGTTATTCCAGGTGTGATGGCACATGCCTGTAATCCTAGCACTTCAGAGCTGAGGCAGGAGGATCACTGTGAGTTCAAAACCAGCCTGAATTGCATAGTGAGACCCTGTTTCCAAAAAAATTAACTTAGGTATAAGACCTGAAATGTTGACACTGGTTTCTGTTGTTTTAACCTTGACACTGTTAAAAGAAAACATAGGAGAATCACTTGGAGCCATAGGCACATGTAAAACTTACCACAGGAAATAATAGCAAGAATCAGCAAATGGGACTACATCAATTTAAAAAGTTCTGCACAGCATGGGAAGCAACAGAGTAAAGGGACAGTCTCTGCAGAACAGGAGAAAATCTGTTCTAGCTACTCTTCCAACAGAGGATTTCAAATTCAAAAAACTAGACCAAAAAAACAATCCAGTCAATAAATTTGCAAATGAATTAAATAGATACTTCTCAAAAGAAGTAGGTACAAATGGTAATAAGTACATGAAAAAAATGTTTAATATATTTAGCCATTAGGGAAATGGAAATCAAAAAGGAAGAAAAAAAACAATAAATGCTGGTAGGGTGTTGGGAGGGTATGTCTACACTGCTGGTGAAAATGTAGATTAATACAACGACTATGAAAACCAGTTGGAGATTCCCAAAAAAACTAAAAATAGAGCTATCATTTGATCCAGCTATATTACTCCTTGGTATATTCCCAAGGCAATGAAGTCACCATACTCTAGGGATACTAGTATTATCGGTATTTATTGCACCATAATTCATCATAGCCAAAATGTGGAGCCAGCCTAGATGCCCATCAACAGATAAAAGAAATATGTATATACATAATGGAGTATTCAACCACAAGAAAGAATGAAATTGTGTCATTTTCAAGAAAACGGATGAATCTGGAGACCATTACGTGAAGCAAAATAAGCAAGAGTCGGAAAGACAAATGTCTTACGTTTTCTTTAATGTATGGAATCTAAAAATGATGACAAGAAAGTAGAAGGGAGACTGTTAACCAGATGAAGGGAATAAGAAGGAAGGGGCTGGGTTTTTAACACCCACTTCAGAACCATAGTGACAGTTTAAGCCTTGCTCTTCAGGGCTCCTCCCATCCAGTTGCCTATTGTTGGTATTGTTCATATTTCTTAAAATGCTGGCTGGGGTCAAATGGTCATACAGGCCCCAGATTTCTGATGGGTCTTTAGGCATATTTACGGGAGGAGGGGCAAGGCTACTTTTTTTTAGAAATGGAATTGGGGGCTGGCCATTTAGCTCGGCGGTTTAAGCGCCTGCCTGGCAAGAGGTCGTGAGTTCAATCCCTGGTACCAAAAAAAAAAATACAAATGGAATTAGGATTGGGATGAGATTTGTTTTCAAGACAGAATATCACAATGCAGTTCATGCTGGCCTTGAACTCAAACTCACAGCGATCCTCTTGCCTCAGAATGCTAGGATTACAGGTGTACACCACCACACCCAGCTGAAGGAGAAAGATTATTGATGTGAATTATAGGTAACTCAGACTACAACCCTTCCTCAGAACTAGGGTGCCAGAGCTCTTCCTTCCCTGCACACCAGATTCCAGCTGCGAGTGAGAGGCTCACTGGTGCAGTCTCTCCAAAGCTGCAACACCCTAGCGGGAGCCCATTGTCCTATGAAAGAGTGTGTTTCCACATAGCCCAGTATTGTGTAGTTCAGAGCATATCAGCAGGGAGGCCAGACACTTAGGTGTGACAGATGGAACCTGCTGTAGTTGTGGGAGCATGGAATCTGGGTACCTTTTGAAGACATCAGAGTGACTAGTTAATGAATATTATACATTATACCATGTGCCTTCTTTTGAAGAATAAAATGAATATTTGCAAAAGATAGGCCCAAAGGAAAATAGTTCATCAAAGTTTTAATAGGAGTTAACTTTGGGTCTGGATTAAAGGGAATTTATACTAGTTTTGTGCCTCTGCCAACTATATGCACACATCATAGAGTAAGCCCATGTAACTTGTATACTAAGTTATGCCATGTATTGGGTAATGTGTACCTAAACATGGTTCCAGAGAAGATGAGCTGGATTCTCTCTGAGGCTGCCTCATTGCTTGCTCCATAGATTTCTGTGTTCCCACCTGGGGCTGGTCCTCTGCATGGATCATAGTCCTTCAGACTCCCTTCTACTCTCTTCTGTGTAGTTGTGTATGTAAAGCCATCCCATCTGCTAGATCACAGCAAGCCTTGAGGGAGTGGCCATTCTAGTGTACATATTTCTGGCAGGATTGGTTTTCACAGTGTGGGATCTCAACAGTTGTGGTCTAGATTGTGTTGAGTAGACGATATTTGTCAGCAGAAACTCTGACCAAGGCTTCCAGGCAGGTCATGTTGACTGGGGTTGTCTGTAATTCCAGTAATCTTTTCTGTGTTTTTTTCTAGCTCACATGTCTAAAACGGCCTCTGGTTGTCATCCATGAGTTGTTTGACAAATCCATCATGGATATATCTTGGTAAGGTGAATTCCTATTATGGTGTTATCTTAGTCACTTTCTCATTGCCAAGACAATACCTGACACCCACAAGTTAAAGGAGAGAGGTTTATTTTGACTGAAGTTTCAGAAGTCCATGGTTAGCAGGCTCAAACACAAAAATGGTGTGGTAGAAGGTCCTGCCTAGAAAGAAAGCTGCTCATATCCTGGAGATACACCTTTCCAGGTCATATCTAAAGTGACCTGCCTCTTCTGACGAGGCCCCACCTAGCAACAAGACAACTGTTGTGTCCCCATAATCCATTTACCCTCCAAACTCATGAGTCCTTTGAATCCATTTTAAATCTGAACTAGAAGAGGTACATAGGCTACAGTAGGTAATAAGGTCTTCTGAATATGGTTAAGACAGGGTGTCCAGTACATCCTCCCCAGGGAATGCAGATGTCAACATACTGTTTGTATATGATCTAGCAACCAGCAGTTCTTCACCTCCAATTGTGAAAATGTCCTGCTCTGGCTAGGATTTACCAAATGAAAATGCCTCCTCAGACAAACCATGTAGCTTTAGAATAGGTACACATCCTCAAGATTTTTTTTGAAATGATTTAAAAAATAAGAGATATAAAAATTCTTACAAAACTTTACAGTAAGAGATATTTTGTCCATGTATCTAGAACTAAAGGGCACTCTGGAATGTGACTTTTGCCCACCTCCTCAAGCCAAAGCAGGAAACTGAGCACTGTCCAACCATCCTCATAGGCCAGCCACTGTGGTTCAGTATCCACTTCAGGCACTTGGCTTCCAGACTCCTGATAGCTGTTTCTTTCAGGACTCTAAATGGACTGGGCATCCTGGTGTGTTCTATGGATGGTTCTGTGGCATTCCTTGACTTCTCCCAGGATGAACTTGGAGACCCCCTAAGTGAGGAAGAAAAGGTAGGCTGCTGGTCCATGTGCTGCTGTGTGCTCTCTGCCCATAGAAATCACCAGATATTTCTGAGAGATCCTTTGACTAGACCCTCTTCTTGTGGGATGAATATGTATCTATACATTGTTTCTTTAAAGATTTTCTTTTTTTTTTTTTCGAGGCAATGTCTCGAAATATGGCCCAGACTGGCCTTGAACTAACTCATGATTTTCTCTGGAGTGCTGGAATTACAGACATGCCACCACACCCAGCTTGTTTCTTTAAGTATTATAGGGAGTTTGCCTTTTACAAATTATAATCCTTTGCAAATAGATTAATAACCTGTATTAATGTCATAAACAAGACCTGGAATTAAGAATTAAATTGGTTTCTGCCTGTCTTCTTGAGCTAATAATAGGCCACCCACAGGAACTCTTTTGCCCATAAGACACCCCCACCAGAGGTCCCTGCTTATAGTACTTTTCCCATCCCATTGCCTTTTATTGACAGTAGCAGTTACAACAATGATACATTTCTTGGTGTTTACTGTATACCCATTTCATTTAAATTATTGGGCCTGAGGTCTTTGTCCTGCCTTGTCACTGTCATCTGTTACTATTACCGTGGCACTGTGTGAATTCCCTGGCAGAGTCACCATGGGATCCTGTATAATAACTACTTTTAACTTACCATTTCCCAGTTCATTGCCAGGTACATACTAGAAAAACCTTGGCCAGTCTCTGAATTATGGCTCTTCCAAGTGATAGACTTGGGAGATAGAGGGCAGAAACCAAGATAGCAAAGGAAGAAGATCCCTGGCTATATTCAGTCCTGCAGCCACAAGTCCCAAGTCCTCTTTCCTGGAAAGCTGCTTCCCCCAGCCCAGCATACTCTGGTGTGAGACAGATACCCGTTAGCCATAGTCATGCCAGACATGGTGACATATGCCTGTAATCCTAGCACTCTGGAGGTTGAGGCCAGCTTAGGCTACAGAGTTAGTTCAAGGCCAGCCTGAATTGCATAGTGAAACCCTGTCTCAAAAAGACCAAAAAAAAACCATAGCCCATATCCTGGGCAGGATGCAGCACTGATCATTTGCATATCCTTGGATTTATTGTTTTTCCTGTTGTGCTTTTTTTTTTTTTTTGCGGCACCAGGGATGGAACGCATGACCTCACACTTGGCCAGGCAGGTGCTTAGGCTGCTGAACTAAATCCCCGGCCCTTGTCTTTTTTAGACAGGGTTTCACTATGCCATTCAGGTTGACCTTGAGCTCACTTTGTAGCCCAGGCTGTTCTACTCGCAATGATCCTCCTGTCTCAGCCTCCCAAGTGCTGGGATTACAGGTGAGCGCCACCAGGCCCGGCCTCTGGTTGTGGTTTTATGAGCACCAGTCACTGTGGTGTGCTGAGGACACTGTCCCTGTTCTTGTGGGTCTCTTGTCTAGCTTGTTATGACAGAGAATTAATAGGTCCTAGGAGATAGAAGGAGACCCTGTTCAGAAGAATCAGAAAATGTCAGGAAAAATCACAAGGGAACACAGAAGGCTGTCTTCTGGAGTGCAGTGCTAAGCCTCCCTTAGTTTTAGAGACACCGTTAGTCCTGTGGGAACCTCCCACCATAGTGGCTGATGTCCGAGGACAAGAGCAGGAAGAGCAGACTCTTGCTTCCAAGATCTGGTTCCCTTAGTGTTTAAGGTCCTTGGAATGAGTTAAGAGCCTTAAGTTAGCAATTTTGATGTCTGCATTTCAGTTGCAAAAGTGTTTATTGCCACTTTTTGTTTGCACCAGACAGTGTAACAGGATTTTTTTTGTTGGTGTCTCACTGTCATCCTTGGCTATGGATGCATAGGAGGCTATAAACATCTAGTGAGAGGCCAGGCATGATGGTACACACCTGTAATCCCAGTACTAAGGAGGCTGAGGCAGGAAAATCACTGAGTTCAAGGCCAGCCTAAAATGCATAGCAAAACCCTATCTCAAAAAAAAAAAAAAAATCTAGTGAGATTGTAAGACTTTGACAGAAATGCCTAGTTAGGGACAGATTGAGTTAGGTAGGAAACAACCAGGGCTGGCCTCCCAGACCCTACTGTTTAGAGCCACAGCAATACTCAGACCCATGTGCCAAATCTCTCCTATCTTCCCGTAGAGCCGCATTCACCAGTCCACCTATGGAAAGAGCCTCGCCATTATGACTGAGGCTCAGCTCTCCACTGCTGTCATCGAGAACCCTGAGATGCTCAAGTATCAACGGAGGCAACAGCAGCAGCAGCTGGACCAAAAGGGTGCCACAGCCAGAGAGACGGCCTCAGCTTCCTCAGTAACAGGGGTTGTTAACGGGGAAAGTCTGGAAGACATCAGGAAGGTAAGACTTTGCTTCAGTAGCACTGAGGACATGGGCAGAGGGCAGACTTAGCACAGGCAACCAGGACAATGCACAAAAGTGGAGCCACGGTCATGAGTGGTAGTGAAGAAGCTACATGCTAGGCCCATGCACAAGTTGCACTTAACCAACTTGAGGCCAATTGGTTCCACTGCCTGCAACTGCATGAGGCACTAATGGGGCTCAAAGCACCTTTTTTAAAGGCCTCCTGTCCCAGGGACCCCTAGAGAAAGTCGTCTCTTACAGGAGCTGCCAGACCTTTACTGGCTCACCTTTCCAGGATGTTCTAGACTTTCAGAACAGTGGGTTTCAGGCTCTGCATTAGGAAACTTTTGTCAGTGCCCCTTCTTCATCTGGAAGCTCATTTTTATTCGTGGGAGCAAGGGATTATAAATGGGGACAACAGCAGGATAGGAAATGTCAAGCTTACCTGGAGAACTTAACCCATCTCCTGTACTTTGTCAGTTGACAACCCTTCCCTGGGTTATTTAGACAGAATTTATGACTAGGAACCCTTAGATATGAGCCTTTTTTGCAAGGAAGTGCTCTTATGATAAAAGTCAGTTTGAAAACCACCAGCTTAGGGAAAAGAGTATGGCTCACAGATGTAGATCTGACCTTTTATTTCTTCACTGAACCCCAGGGCAGTCGGGTGGACTTAGCCAGCCTGTCATGTGCTTGCAGCCCCGGAAATCTAGCCATGTTTGTGGTACTGATAGTAAAGTGGAAGATGTGTGGCGCTGGTTCAGCTGGTAGCTTTCTGTCTTTGCTTCTGTAATGTACAGGAAATTCCGCACATACTTGGATAAAAATGCTTGTGCTTTGATTAGCTGGCTTCATTTCATTGTACCAAAATGGCTGTAGAGAAGGATGTTAAAATGCATCTTCTTAGGAGCCTTTTCTCTTTCTCTTTCTCTTTCTTTCTCTTTCTCTTTCTCTTTTTCTTTCTCTCTCTCTCTCTCTGCCCACCGCTTTCACCCTCCCCGCCCCCCTCTCCCTTTTTTTTCCTCTAGAAGCCTTGTGTTTTTCAACTCACTATAGTGAGGTATAATTTTGTTTCTGTTTTGTTGTTGTTATTGTTTTTTGAGACAAGGTCTCACCATGTAGTTCAGGCTGGCCTTGAACTCACTGTGTAGTCCAGCCTGGCTATCAACCCACAGTGATCCTTGTGCCTCAAACTCCCGAGTGCTGGGATTACAAGTGTGAGCCACCACACCTTACTTATAGCGAGGTATAACTGACATTTTAAAAAGTTATACACATTTAATATACACAACTTAAGAATAAGCCAGACACAGGACAAATACTTTTACTGAAACATTTACATGAGGAATCTCAAATAGTGAGACTCACAGGATAGAGTAGAATGGTTGGGTACCAGGGACTGTGGGAAGGGAGATGGGGAGGTATTGCCAAAGCATAGTCTCAGTCCTAGAGATCTATTGCACAGCACTATGCCTGCAGTTAACAAGTACTGTATTGCATATTTTATTTGCTAAGAGAATAGATGCTACACTAAATATTCCTATCACAAAAAGCAAAAAATAAGAAGCAATTTTTTGGGTTTTTTTGATACTTGGCAGAAACTTTTCCATTCATTTATGTGACTCTATTTTGCCAGAATCTTTTGAAGAAACAAGTTGAGACTCGGACAGCAGATGGTCGGAGAAGAATCACACCTCTCTGCATAGCACAGCTGGACACTGGGTACTCATTCATTCACCAAGCTTTCTGTGACCTTGTCTGGGGAGGTCTTCCTCTCTCCTTTCATCAGTTAGCACTTTTATAGTTAAGGTCTTCACAGATTCTTGGGCCAGTAAGACTAACCAAAGATAGAAGAGAGTTGTTCCTCTCAGAACTTTGTGTACACTTGATTCATATGAAAAGGGCTGAGATGGCCTGCAGGCCAGAAGGCCTGCTCAGACCAGTGGGTCTACCATACTTCACTGTTGGCAGGTCACTGGAGGACACATGAGTACAGTAGTCAGACTGATTTTTTTCTTTCTTGTTTCATTTTTAACATTTTTCTGATTATATTTAAAAACCCAGAGGAAAGTATAAATATCCAAAATCCAGTCTCGCAGAAAGAACCCTCGCTAACATTTTGATATCTGTATTTCCAATCTTTTTCCCCACTTGTTACTGTATCTTTACCTTTTGTCTTCTGTAATAAATAGTCCTCTGAAGCCTTCACTTGCTGATCATTCAGGTTCCTATTCTATGAAAAATCATGATTGACTGAACTGGCTCCTCAATTGCGGTCTTGTAGTTTATGTCCAGTTTTTTGTGATTGTAGATGAACCTTTGAGTACACCTGTGACTGTTTCCTCAGAATAATTCGTAGAAATGGAACTGCTAGGCAGAGGGTAGGGTACTGAGGCACATTCCCCATGGGGGCAAAAAAAATCGACATGGATTCCACCATTTGCCATTGTGTCAGTGTCTACAGTCAGACTTGCTTTTGGATTAGTTGTTCTCCAGAAATGATATTTGTTGATTCAAAGGATGGTAAAGCCCTGATGAAGAAAACAGAACATTGTCAAGATGTAGCAATCCTCTTAGGGCATTGAGAAGTCTTTCCTGAAGATCACAGCTCTATAGTCCTCTGCACTCTGCAGCTGTCCACCCATGAGAAGCTCCAGATCTTCCTTGAAAGCTGAATCAGTCACTGTGCTGAGCCAGCTTCTCGTGTTAGATGCGTGTGGGCACTGAGTCCCCACAAGGCAGAAATCTAGCCAGAACCAGATCTGCTTACTTCTCCTAGATCAGTAATTTTCCTTTGATTGTGACCTACAGTAGATAAGCTAACTGCCCAGCTTTTGTAAGGATCAAGTGAGACCAAATGTGTGAATGTGTTTTGAGTCCTACTGGGCCTCTGGCAATGAAGGTTGTAGTTGTGGCAATGATGACTCTTATTTGGTGGATTCTTCCAGGTCTTTAGTGAGGAGGCAGAAGAGGTAAGGGCCTTTTTGCCACTGGATATGTATTCCTGGCCCAAAACTTGATTCCTTTCATTTTAAAGACTTTTTCACCCTCCTAATTCCCATGTTCAAAGAAATAACCATATAATAATTATTAGATTAGTTAAGAAAACAATGCAAATATTCAAAGTAATTTTAAGTGAGAAATAAATCAAAAAGATAAGAGGGTTCTTTGCTGAACTCTGTAGATAAATTGGAGAGTGAATAATTTTTTAAGAAAATAAAATTACTAAAACCAAAGAATTTGTTAGAAAACATAGAGGACACTATCAACAAGTTAACACCATGCCAAGAAGGCTTCTTGGGGAGAGCCTAACAAATCTAAAGAACAGTTAACTCGCTGGGTATAGTATCATACATCTCTAATCCCAGCACTCAAGAGGCTGAGGCAGGAGGATCTCTGCAAGTGCAAAGCCAATCTGGACTACATAATGAGTTCAAGGCCAGCATGGACTACATAGTGAGAGCCTGTCTCAAAAAACTAACAAAAAAGAACAGATAACTGATGTATTGTGTACACTCTAGTGCATAAACAAGGAAAATTTGAAAATTCTCTTTTTTAAAAAGAGTGTAATAAGGGCCGGGGATCTAGCTCAGTGGCCTAAGTGCCTGCCTGGCAAGCGCAAGGTTGTGAGTTCAATCCCCGGTGCCGCAAAAAAAAAAAAAAAAAAAAAGCATAATACTTATGTCAAAATGTAAAAAGCGAGGTGCCATGGTATATGCTTGTAGTCTCAGCTATTCAGGAAGCTGAGGCAGTAGGATCAGTTGAACCCAGGAGTTTGAGATAGCCTGGCAACTTAGACCCTATCTGAAAAGCAAAAGAAATCAAAGGTAGAACGTAATAAATTACAGATTATCTCATTTCTGACTGTCAGTGAAAACTCCTATATAAAATAGTAACAAGCTGAAACTTAAGGTATGTTAGATGCTAATACCCACAACCAAATATGATTTTAGGGAAGCAAATTCAGCTTTGGGGGAACTGTTAAGTCTACATGTTAATTGAGCAAAAGAAATAAATAGTATAATCACCTCTGGTAAGAGATATTTTGATAAAATTCAATGTTGTACTGATTTAAAACTTGGTTAAATGGAAGTAGGATCAATGATTCTTTAACTCAATAAATTGTCGTCTTTCAAATCAAGTTCAGAGGCTAAAATAACTTTTTATTCTTGTGACTATAATTTAATAGTGGTCCTGCAGGTCCAAGCCTATTTAGTTAGGCAAAAATAAATTGGAACATACAATGTAAAATGTATCACTCTTACTTAATGATGATATGATCTCTGTGAGAATTAATTGAAAAAACTGCCACAGACAATAAAAGAAGATAATAAGGTAGTAGAATACAGTCAACATGAGATTAAGTATCACCAACTACTTTTAAGCAGATAAAAGAAGAAATCACATTCACAAGTGAAGAATCTATAATATAACAAGAAATATAAATCTTCAGTTTTTGTTTTTTTTCTTTTAAGACAAGGTCTTGCTACATTGCCCAAGCTCATTTCGGATTTACATGCTTAAGCAATCCACCTGCCTCAGTCTCCTTAGTAGCTGGGACTGCAGGCACAAACC
>RJWT010030928.1:0-14513 GCA_004365215.1 Cuniculus paca | reverse complement strand
TTCTTTCTTTCTTTCTTTCTTTCTTTCTTTCTTTCTTTCTTTTTTTTTTGCCAATACCATGCTGATTTTATCACAGTAGTTTTGTAGTATTATTTCAAGTCAGGGATTGTGATGCTTCATGCCTTGCCTTTGTTGCCCAGGATTGCTTTCACTATTCTAGGTTTCTTCTGTTTCCAAATGAATTTTAGAAATGTTTACTCTAGTTCTGTGAGGTATGCTAATGGTATTTTGATTGGGATCACATTAACTCTGTATAAAAATTTTGGGCATATGGTCATTTTCACAATGTTGGTTTTTCCTATCTATGAACAAGGGATATCCTTCCATTTTCTAATATCCTCTTCAATCTTCTCTTTCAGAATACTGTAATTTTCAATATAAAGATCTTTTAATTCTTTTGTTAGATTGATTCCTAAATATTTCATTTTTGAGTATTGACTTTGCATCCAGCTACACAACTGAATTTTGTTATTAAGTCTATAGGCCTTTTGGTGGAGTTTGTAGGGTCTTCTATGTAGAATATCATGCCATCTGCAAATAATGATAGTTTAACTTCTTCCTTTTCTATCCTTTTTCCTTTTATTTTTCTCTCTTGTCTAATTGCTCTGACTGATGTTTCTAGAACTGTACTGAACAGGAGTGATGACAGTGGACATCCTTGTCTTGTTTCTGATTTTAGAGTGAAAGCTTTCACTTTTGGTCTGTTTAGTATGATGTTGGCTGTTGGTTTGTCATAGATGGCTTTTATAAGATTGAGGTACAGAACCTCTATTCCGATTTTCTGTAGGGTTTTTTTTAATCATAAATGAGTGCTAGACTTTTATCACAGGGTCTCATTATGCAGTTCAGGCCGGCCTTGGGCTCACTTTGTAACCAAGCTGTCTTGAACTTGCAACAACCCTCCTGCCTCAGCATCCCAAGTGCTGGGATTACAGGAGTGCACCACCATGCCCAACCAGAGTGCTGGACTTTATCAGAAGCTTTTTCTGCATCTATCAAGATGATTATGTGATTTTGTCTTTGGCTCTGTTAATATGGTGTATTACATTTATTGATTTGCATATGTTGAACCATCCCTGCATTCCTGGGATGAATCTCACTTGGTTATAGTGTATAATCCTCTTGATGGTTTGCTGCATTCTGTTTGATAGAATCTTACTGAGAATTTTTACATCTATGTTCATTAGGGAGATTGGCCTGTAGCTCTCAATTTTGGTTGAGTCTTTCTCTGGTTTTGGTACCAGGGTAATACTAGCCTCCAGGAATGAGTCAGGGATAATTGCTTCCCTTTCAACTTCATGAAAGAGTTTGAGGAGTATTGGCATTAAATCCACTCTAAATGTCTTGTAGAATTCAGCAGTGAATCCATCAGGACTTGGAATTTTCTTTGTTGGTAAGTATTTAATTATATTTTCAATCTCATTAAAATACTGGGTTTTTAGAATTTTTATATCTTCTTGGTTCAGTTTTGGCAATTCATACATATCTAGGAATCTGTCTATTCTGTTTTGCATCCAATGAGAGTAAAAGTTTTTGAAGTAGGTATTTATGATCTGAATTTTCACAGGATCTGTAGTGATTTCCTTTTCACTCCTCAATGCCTGAATTTGAGTCTTTTATTTTCCTTTTTTGATAAGCTTGGCTAAGGGTTTATAAATTTTATTTATTCTTTCAAAGAACCAAGTCTTTGATTCATTAATTCTTTGTATTGTTTTCTTGGTCTCCATTGTATCAGTTTCTTCTCTGATCTTTATAATTTTCTCCCTTGCATGGGCTTTGGGTTTGTCTTGCTCTTCTTTTTCTAGAAGGTTGAAGTATAACATTAGGCTGTTTATTTGTGCTCATTCTCTTTTCCTGATGTGAGAATTTACTGCAATAAATTTGCCTCTTACGACTGCTTTCATTGTGTCCCATAAATTCTGGTATGTTGTATCTGCATCCTCATTTAATCATAGATATTGTTTAATTTCTTCCTTTGTTTGTTTTGTGACCCATTGGTTGTTTAGGAGGGTGTTATTTATTTATTTATTTGGTACCAGGAATTGAGCTCATGACCTCGTGCTTGTCAGACAGGTGCTTATGCCACTGAGCTAAATCCCTGGCCCAGGAGGGGATTATTTAATTTGCAAGTGTTTATGGAGTTTTTGCAGTTTCTTTTGCCATTAATTTCTAATTTCATTGCACTATGGTCACATAATATGCATAGGATAATTTCAATTCCTTTGCGTTTAAGCATGTTTTGTGGGCTAGTGCATGGTTTATTTTAGAGAATGTCCCATGTGAAGCTGTGAAGAATGTGGATTCTGATGTTGTTAGGTGGAACACTCTTGGCTCAGTTCTGATATTTCTTTGCTGAGTTTTTGTCTGATTGATCTATTTGTGATAGTGGGGTGTTAAGATTCCCCATTACATTTGTGTTATTGCTCATTTGATTTTTCATGTCTATTAATATTTGTCTTATATATTTGGGTGCTCCCATATTTAATGCATATAAATTGGTGATTGATATTTTGAATTTTTCCCCTAACAAGTATGTAGTGATCTTCTTTATCTCTTTTAATCATTCTTGGTTTGAAGTTCACATTGTGTGAAAATGGAAGAGCTACCCCTACTTTTTCTGGGTTCTTGTTGCATGGAGTACTATACAGCAGACAAGGAGAGCTGTGGTGCTCTATGCATATGCTCCTGTGAATTTCCCAGCCACGTGGTTGGGTGGGGGTTGTGTAACTGTGTTGTGACCACTGGGTGTAGAGAATCACCCCTCACGATTTCTCACATCTGTCACAGTGACCTTAGAAGCCTTACCTTCCTGACTATAAGTAGACAAAATGCAAGAGAAATAGTGAACTGTACTCTTCATAAACAGTGAACTTTGGAGCAGGAAACAAGCATTTGTGAAATTAGGCCACTGAGACTTTCAGGTTTATCTACAAATGTAAATGTAACGGCCTCTCCTGATGTCTCTTCTCCTATTCTATCAGAGACCATTAGTGATATAAAGAATTTCGAGGTGCTTTTAAAGCCTAGGGAATTCACCTTTGTCATTCCTAATTGCATAGATTTGAGTATTTTCTTTCTTTTTTTGATAAGGTTGGTTAAGGGTTTGTTTTTATTTAATCTTTCGAAGAACCAACTGTCTGATTCATTGATTCTTTGTACTGTTTTCTTAGTCTCTAGTGTATTAATTTCTGCTCCAATCTTTATAATTTCCTCCCTCATATGAGTTTTAGGCTTGGACTGTTCTTTTTCTGGAAGTTTGAGGTTCAACATTAAATTGTTTATTTGCATTTGCTCTGTTTTCCTGATATGGATATTCACTGCTATAAATTTCTCTCTTAGGACTGCCTTTATTGTGTGCCATAAGTTCTAGTATGTTGTATCATCATTATCATTTAATTGTACAAACTGTTTAATTTCTTCTTTAATTTCATCCGTGACCTATTGCTTGTTCAAGAAGGTATTATTTAATTTCCATATATTTATGAAGTTCTTGTGGTCTCTTTTGCCATTGATTTCCAGTTTCATTGCACTATGGTCTGATAATATGCATGAAATAATTTCAGTTCCTTTACATTTACTTAAGCATGTTCTTTGAACTAGTACGTGGTCTGTTTTGGAGAATGTCCTGTGTGCAGCTGAGAAGAATGTGTATTCTGATGTTGTGGGGTGGAACACTCTATAGACATCTACTAAGTCCATTTGGTCAAGTTTGGTTCAGTTCTAATATTTCATTGTTGATTTTTTTGTCTAGTTGACCTGTCTTTTTGTGACAGTAGGGTATTGAGATTCCCCCAGTACAATTGTGTTAGTGCTTATTTGATTTTTCATGCCATTAATAATTTTTTTCTTTAGTTGAGTGCACTGGTATTTGTTGCATATATATTTGTAATTGTTATCTCTTCCTCTTGGATTGTTCCCTTTACAAGTATGTAGTGACCTTCTTTCTCTCTTCCGATCATTCTTAAAGTTCACATTGTCTGCAAACAGAATAGGTACCTCTGCTTTTTTCTGGGTTCCTATCACATGGAGTATGATTTTTCCATCCTTTGATTCTCTGTCTATGAATTTATTTTTGAATTAAATGTTTTTCTTGCGTGAAGCATATTGTTGGATCTTGCTTCTTGATCCATTCTGCTAGTCTGTGTCTTTTGATTGGTGAATTGAGACTGTTAACATTGATGGTTGTAACTGATATGTATTGACTTATCCTTGTCATGTTATTTTCCAGTTGTCCCCACTCCCCATGTAATTGTTTGCCTTTCCTGGTGGATTCCTTCTGTTGGGGTTGATGGAGTTGTAGTCCATGTTATTTCTTTCTAGAATGTCCTTCAAAACATTTTGGAGTGCTGATTTGGTGGTCATAAATTTCCATATTTGTTCTTTGTCATGAAAGTATTTTACTTCTCCATCAGTTTTGAAGGATAGTTTTGCGGGGTTCATTAATCTGGGTTGTTTTCCTTTAGAGCTTGAAATACATCACTCCATGCTCCTCTTAACTGGAGGGTTTATGCTGAAAAGTCAGCTTGGAGCAGGAAACAAATGGTATTTCCTTTATAGTTGATTTGCTTCTTTTCCCTAACAGCTTTTAATATTCTATTCCTGTGTTGAATTTCTGGAATCTTAACTGTGATATGCCTGGCTGTAGATTTTTTGATCATGGCTAATTGGAGTTCTATATGCCTCACTTATCTGTATGTCAAATTCTTTTTCCCTCCCAGGGAGTTTTCTGCCATGAAGTCTGTGAACTAGGGAAATGAATGGTTTTGAAGCATTGTTGTGCCTGCCAGATGTTGAAGTGACACATTTAGGTAACCGTAAACAAATCTGGGATGAATGAAGGCAGAGTTCATTCTTTTTCTTTCTTTCTTTCTTTTACCTCATAGTAGAAATTATGGGTAAGATGAAATAAAATTTTAGAATTTTGTGAGATGGCAATTCATATAAACTGAAAATTAAATCCAAAGGTATGTTTCTAAACAATTTTTGGAGAAAAGCTATTTTGAAAAGGTTATGCACTGCCATTGCTGAAAGTATTGGTTTAGCCACTCTATTAGACTTTTGTTGTTTTCTCACTATTAAGTTTGTCTTTTTGCTTATGATAGTCTCTCTTCCAATGCACAAATCTCTGAATTTTTCCCTAGAAAAAAAAATTTAACATTGTGCTTTCATCTTCTGGGTCAAAAGATCATTGCTCAAGACAAATAACAGCATTGTATTCAGCAAGAAATGAACAATGTAGGGTTCTTTAAGCTGTAAATATCTTCAAAATCTTTGACAGTGCTGTAGACTGACACTGTTACCTGAAATGCTGAATGTTTTATCACCAAATGATGGAGAGTAGCTGTACATTTACATTTGTATGTGGCAGAGTTCAACAACAATCATTGGGGAATAATAGTCTTGTTTCACACATTGTATTAATTGGCATTTATTGACTGAAATCTAGGAATATGACTAGTCATAAGGATACTACAGTTCTTTCCTACAAAGTTGCCAGAAGTTATGACTGTGTGTCCATTGCAATACTCCATATTGCTGTTGTGTCTGGAATTTGGCATTTTCCTACTTAACAATGCTAAGAGAACAGCTGTATCTTTGCTTACATTTAGCAGTTTATTGATAACGCTTGAGACGTCCAAACTGGATCCCATATTCCATTGTTCTGCACTGTTAGTTTATGACTGATGGTATATGGACAAGGAAGGGTTCTGTTAGCCATTGGAATTACTAATAATTTTCTTGGTATGAAATTGAGGTGCCTATCAGCAATTATTTGCTCCAGTCATTGGCCTGATATCTGCTTTCTCATCACCAGGAAAGGGGAAAAAATTAGAAAAGGTTACTGTTTTCCAAAACTCATTGCTATTTTGCATTCCTTCTCACTTTCTCTGTCAGTACTATCACCTCCATACAGGCATCTTTTCTTCTGAGAATCTATCTCTTCTTGGTTTTACTAAAAAATGGATTCCTGATGCTGACACTACTGGCCCCTAATTAAAACTCTGTGCTTCCTGTCAGAATCCTCTCAGGCTTGCTATTTTTGTGACCAATGGTGCCAGCAATGGCTCTGTATCCTTCAGCTAAATACATAAGTCCCTCTTCTCTGGCTGGGAAGCTATTATATTTCATGGTCTTGTCCTGGGAAAAGGATCTTCTGGCTACTTCCCCTGGTGGCCCCTGCATATGGAATACTGTACTTTCCCCTAAATAAGGTAACCCATCACTTGTTCCTTGCTTTTTGAGATTGCAGTTTCTCCCATAATCCCTTTATCTAATGCATCTTTATCTAATGCATCCCTTTATCTAATGCATCTAATGCCAATACTGTGCTGTATTTATTTATTGCCAGTTTTCACCCTTAAATGTAAACTCCTTAGAAGAAATGCATCTAGTTATTTCCTGTGAATCACCAGCTCTTTGAATTGCATTGGCTTAGAGTCCAATTTTGGGAATAAATGACTAAATAAAGCTGAGTTTTTGATTCCATATTCACACAAAGGACTATGAAGCATGAACAATTTGGGGGTACACCATGAGGAGTGCAAGGGGCCCAGAATGCAAGGCCAATAACAGGGCAAACTTTTGGATACTGAGCTTGCCTTTATTTAACATCTTTATGTTTTCTTCACCACCAAACTTTTTGCATGACCTTTATTTTTTAACTATTACATAAAGATATTATTTGATCATTGAGATCTTTGGGCCCCCTTAAAGTATGTCCCTAAAGCAAGTTCTTCACTGATTTTCCCTCATTCCTAGCCCTGGGAGAGGAGCATAGCGCCCTGGAATGAATCACTAAGTATGTGGTGATTGATCAGTTGCTAGAGGCAAGAAGGCCCAATGCCTCCCTCCACAAGGTGCTCTCTGGGTGATTCTGAGCCCACAGTGTGTAAAGAAGAGACTTTCTAAATGCAGTCTGCAAGAGAAACTCTGAGCATGATTGCCAGAAGAGGGGATTTGGGACAGGCGATCTGTAGAAACGACACTGACCGTGCTGATGATGACAATGGTGGTAAGGTGCCTAGATACATACCCAATGCAGAATATGAAGTCAAAGTTAAATGCAAAAATGGGATTCATAAAAATTTTCCTTGATATCTTACATAGTCATGCTAGAGGCCAAACCAACAAAAGCAAATGAAAACATCAATCCTTAGCTCTATACAAGCATAACACATCTAGTTTTTCTTCCCAAATCAGAGCAGATTTATGTTTTCTCATGTGTGCACCAGATGGAGTAGCTGGCCCACATTTAGAGGAATGGTGGATAACAAAGACGTGCTTTACAGATCTCCCAGGGGTTGGGAGACGCTTGTGGTATGAGAAACACGCAGGGCTGAGGATGCCCAGGGGACCTGAAAATTCATAGCTCCCTTCTCAAGCTCATTCCAAATACTGCATTCATTTAGTGACCACACAACTAACATACATATTTTCTCCCCGCCCCCCGATCTGTTGAGGACATACATTGAGCTAAATTCACCATGTCAAAGGTGTTAAGACATAATTCTGCTATCTTGAGTGCATACTAGGTGCAGAAATATGTTAATGCCTTACATGCATGGCCATTTAGTTTTCAAAACATCTGTCCCATGTAGGTTCTTGTGTTCCTTTTAGGGAGAAGAATAATGAGGACCAGGAAAGTTCATTTTTTGAAGGTCATACAACAAATCTTAGGCCGAAAACCAAAGTAGGAATTTGAAGACCTTCCTCTCTACCACTCTGCACACCATCAGTGTTTACCTTTAGGTTTCTTCCATCTTAAGACTTTGGAAGAACTTGACCTGAGCCTCTTTCACTGTCATGCAATGTGCTAACACTTGGGCATATCTGTACGTTTCCTATATAGTATATAAAAAGAACTCCTGACCTCGAAAATAGGTGGCAGCGTTTTTCTTGGCTCTGCCACTGGATCTGTTTCCGTTTTTAGATAAATTTGTTGGTTTCTCAAGGACCGAGATAAGTTCATTGTAAAATTAGACTTTGTTATTAGATTATCTTTCATATCATCTTCTTAGCTCAACCCTTCCATCATTCTATTTGAGAATTTAATGCACCTGTCCCTAGCATAAGATGGTGAACTAACAAACCTGAAGTAACATCGTGTTGAGCGCGATGCCATTTTCAAGCTCAGAAGTCAAGGTAGGATGTAGAAATAAGGTAGGAAACAGTTACAGATAAAAGACCCTCAGTGAGTGGACGCACTGAGCCTCACAGATGGTCTTTGCAGGTGTGTGCTCCACAAGCGAAGAATACCTGTACCGTTCCTTTGGTACAAGAGCAGGAGATATTTGCAGAGAAGAGAGTTGTTTCACAAACGCACGCCTTTGTGGGCTCCCACTGCTCCAGTGTCACAGGCCGTGGGTGGAGACAGCCGTGAATGAACCAGACATTGTGTGAGCTCTGTAACCTTGGGTGGAAATTGTAGCTTTGGGGCTGAGCGTCCAGTTGTTCAGACCGGGCACCAAAGCACCAGTGCCCGTGTGGGACCACCAAGAAAGGCAGTGGGGCAGGAGAGATGCAGCCCCATCCCAAGTGCGAGTGTGGCCTGGCACCACCCAGACTCAGACTTCACCACTACCTAGGAAAGCGCTACGCGCAGCAAACGGTGAAACCGAACATCGCGCACTTTGCCATGTGTGTTTAAGCCTCGTTGTGATTTTATTGTAATTCCTTTAAAGGATGAATTTAGTTTTTCTCAAATAATTTTAAAATTTCTTTATAGTGTTCCTCCTTTTTTCCACTCTCTTTTCCCTCCATCCCTCTCATTTTCTATAGTCATGTATCTGTTGACTTCTTACTTTGTTTTCAGATACTGTGTGTATAAAGATTGGGAAAAAACAAGATATTTTTCCTGTTTCATAGTGTTTTTGGACTTCAGAGCCACTTAGAAATAACTTCAGTCTTATTAGGAGAGCCAGATGAACCAGGGGGAAACTACTGACATTTTCATTCTCTATTATAGTTCTCAAGGCTAGAAAGGACTCCTCCCACATAAATGCCCCTGGGAAGAAGCAGCCTAGCTTTAAATCGCTCTCCTGTTTGGGACTTTAACTTAACCTTCTGGAGGAGCAGTAGGTAACGAGTTTAAAATGGGAGAAGTTCCAGCAGTTACTTTCACCAAGGGAGGGGATGACTCGAGAACGAATGCTTTAGAGCTTCCTCGTAGGATGACTTTACAATTTCAGTTTGCTTCTTTCCACATTTATTGAACGTGTTCATGGGGCTACCGACCAGAGCATCTGCTAAGATTAGCAATTGAGCACCGAGCACTGTTCATTGCTGGCTATTTGAAGGTAAATAAGAAATGATTCTAGCCTTTGTGTTGTTCACAGGTGAGTGGGTGCAATGGATGTATAAGGTATGAAGTGGTGTCCTTGTCCTGTTGTGTCAGCTCACTCACGTCAGAGGGAGTCTTGCTGACTGCTGGCATCCTCTGAAGAGCTGCAGTTGGCAGGTGACTCTAGTGCCATGGCCCTGGACCTGACCTTTCACTTATCCTCATCTTTCTCAAAGAACTGTCAAGTCCTCAAAGGACTCAAAGGACTATCAAGTCCTCATGAAAAGAAAAAAAAAAAGTGAGTTCTCCGAGAGGCAGAATGGTCCAGTTTTCTCTTGGAGGTGAATCTGGATTTACAATCTGGTGGGTCTAAAGTAACAAAATCAACTCGATCTCACTTAACAAACAAAAACAAAGATTTCACAGATATTATTTAGGAATGTGTTGGTGACTCAGTGGTCCAATCAGATGCCAGATCTAAGTGGAGACTGCAGCTTTCAGACAGATTTGTCTGTGTTCAAATTAATATATTTTTCTTTCTCTCTAAACAAGCTTTCTTGTCTTCCCGGTTCTTATGGAAGCAATTAGAAAATTGTAGTTTCCAAGTCTTTGTGTTTCAGATACCACCATATTGACAAATTGCCAAATTCCCAGGAGAAGGTTACACTGTTCCAACTTGGATCAGCCATTACTGTTGGTCCAATTAGCCTTCTCCAAGGATAGATGCCACAGTAGCAAGATGACTGACAAGGGCTCAGCCTATGACATCAGAGATCACGTGTCAGGTAGAGGAAGAAGGTCACATAGCAAGCTGGGCGGATAGCCTGGAAATATGTCCCTCAAATACAGACACAGTCCAACTAAACGCCCCCACCCCACACACGAACTGCATCTGAATGTCCCCAGTAAAAAATAACCATGATAAACAAAACTGTATTTACTTTAACTTCTCCCATCAAGATAAAATATTTTAAGTACAATTTCGCCATTATGGTCTTTTCATTAATCTTTAACTAAGGGGTTGAATTCAGTAACTTTCAAGGTTTCTTCTACTGCTATAATTCTTTGATTAAAGGTATGGGGGATTGTCAGGTAAGTATGAATTTCCACATATCTTGTAGTTTCTAGCAGGAAATTAACTAACTTCATGGATAGTTAGGAGTGCCACAGCTATACTCACAGAAGCTCTTATTTAAACTGACACTTATCTGCTTATTCACTGATTGATTATCTTGGGTCCAGATAATACGGAGCTCTTTGTCAAAATCAAACCACCTTTAAGCAACAAAAATTTTTCTCTATTAACCATAGTCAATAGAAAATGTTGTAAGTTTTAGTAGCAATTTCAACCGTGGTGTTACAATGAAACAAAATTAAAAACAAGAACCTCTGGAAAACTAAAAGCTAAAGTGACAAAAAAATCTTAGCTTCTTAAGGTGTCTATTTTTGAGGACTGACACATAAAAGTCTGGAATGTGTGTATAAGTTCTGGCATGGCTGTATTTTCAAAAAAATCAATCTTATTATTATTTATTTTAAATATGAAGGCATTAGATAAATACGTGCCAAGGTTCAAACACTACTCAGCAGTATAATGCTTCATATACTCCTAAATGCACTCCTTCTTCAGTTACTCTCTTGCTTTTCCAGGTTAAACAAAGAAAAACGGTTAAGAAAATATACACAAAGATCCCAAAATACATATGAATTCACACGAAAATGGAAAAGAAAGGGAATAGACAATGTGCGTTAATGTCATTTCAGCCTCCTGCATAATTTAGGCCTCTGCAGGCTGATTCGGTTTAGATCAGTGGTCCTTCACGTGACTGCATTCACATCTCCTTACATTATAAATCTACTTATTAATTTTTGCAGGAAAGTATTCTGGAGGCAATTTCTGCGTGGAGCTCTTCACAGATGATAATGGTAGACTTGTCATCTAAAATTCTTCTGATTTTCTTTAGCCTAACAAATCATTTCTTCCTATCACGAATTTAGAAGCCCTCGAGCACACAGGGCGAAGCAGCTTTTTCAAATGGACAAAACACAGTCTTCATCCCATATATATTTCCATTAGGAAGGAAAATATGCAAATCTCCTCGCGGAGCGCTGCGGAGGGATCCATAGGCAGTTGACAGAAAGATGCTCATTTGAAATACAATTTCTCTGCCTTGGTCGGGTGCCCCTCGCTCTCCCCAGCTGTCTGGACCGGATGGGGGAGAGGTTATGGAGCCATGAATGTGTTTCCCAGAGTGGAGCGAAAGCAGGGATGGGGCTAATGTACTGTGTATTCAAATGAGACTCCGTAAGGAAGAGTTGAATTGAACTCATGCAAATCACAGTGGCAGGAGCACTTTCTGCTGCCCTTTGTCCTTTCTGTCTGTGTCCTGAAGCAGGCAGTCAAGGACTCCCGGCTGAGATGTTTAGCCTTCTGAGAAAGTAAACAACCTTGTCCTCCCTCCCTTCATATAGACATTCGTGATGTGCCCAGCCTGCTGAGAAGGTGCCGGCAGCTCCCATCCGAGTGGGGGTGAGAGCGGGAGGGCGCTGGATTCCTGAAGGACAGATCTGGAACAAGAGAAAAGCCAGGTGAGGTGGTGAACAGAAGCACTAGAAATAAAGGGAAGATGCGTGATTAGAAAAGAGAACCCACGGTTCACCAGGAAAAAAAAAAATAAGGAAAGGGGAAAAGCGAAATGGAAAGATAGTTCTATAAAATAAATAAAACGTTGTATGGTGTTTGCAGTTATCCATAATTAGTTCTCTGCCTTAGAACCAAAAGCAAGACTAAAGCAAGCCCAGCTTCTCACTGAGAAGTGCGCAGGTAGGCCAAGCGAGAGGAAAAAAAATTTACCTTTCAGCCCCCAAAACTCTTGCAGTGTATTTTTAGTTCAATGATTCATTGCCCTTAAACTTGCTTCTTCAGGGGAAGACGTTTTCTGCCACGGCCCCTCCCGATGATGCCTTCATTCCTGAAAGAATTCCTGGCCAGGAAGGCTTTCCCACTGGTGCATGGTGCTCCCATTGCACCGACAGAGCATGCTCTCCAGAAGCACCCACTTTCCAGTGTGGCGAACCCAAATAAAAAGCTACTCATTCCACAGGCTCGCTTGGCCCCGTTCTACTTCCTTTGTGCGCTTGCCTTCTGCTCCTTCCTACAAGCAAGTTAAAGACTCCCTGGAAAAGAGATGCACAGCTTTGAGAGACAGCTGTTCAGGTCACCCGGCTGGAAGTGGAGCCCCAAGCAGCCTTGCCAGGAGAGACCAGAGTTCAGAGGGTGTTGGGGGGTGCAGCTCGCTCTGTGTACTGCATTAGTGACTGAACTAATGCAAAAGTAAAGTAGCATGTGATCTCCTTAAAACACTGCTGAATAAAATTCAGCAGGGCAATTTAAATATACGAGCTAATTATCTGTTGTGAGTGAATAAAAAATATGCAAAGTTTCACAAAGCATTCTGGTTTTTTTTTTTTTTTAAATAATTTGGCTTGAGCTACTTTTTGCTAACGAAATGTCAGCTCCCCTAGCAGGATCCTATCGTATTCTTTTAGTTTTCACGATCCTATTTATTATTCATAAGAAAAAAAATCCCTATTTCATAATTCTGTAATGAGAAATGTTACAGAACATCCTGTTCTGAGTGGACATGAAAGGCACAGTTTTTGGAAGGGCAGAAGCCTCCTAGTGTCCTCAGGTGGGCTCAGCCTGTTGTGACAAACAAGTATCACGAATATGCAAGTTCATTTGGGCCCACTGGGCACATGACAGTGTCATGATACACTGAATTTACAAGAGACCAATCACAGTGGAATTCAATCCACAGCAACCGTGGGTCCAGTTTTTTATCCATACCATGAATGTTGGTCCATCACAGAAAAAAGCACAGATTTTATATCATATTTTTTCCTTGGAAGGAAAAGGTAAAGTTGACCTTAACCTCCTTAATTTTCCATTATTAGTGGTCACTGACAATGAGTAGAGTTCCATGTAACTGCAAAAGATACCACATCCCAGAGATTGAAGTGAGTTGGAAGGTTTGAATCTGTATTTATTATTCATGTAAAAGAAAATGTTCTCCTTCCCCATGGCCAAGTAACGTGTATGTCACTTTAATTATTTTACCAAATGGAAAACCCATGAAAAAAAAAGTCCAACAATATTTTGCATCAGAAGGACCCAGGAAATTATATATGTATGCTTCTAGAGGCATCAAGGATAAGAGGGAGGAGGGCTGTGTGTTTGGAAGGAAGTCTCTGTGATCGCCGTTTGCAGGCGGTAGGTGGCCTTGAGAACAGAAGCAGCAAGGGGCAAACATTGCCAGGAGCCTGCTCAGCCACAGGTGAGAAGCGAGTAGCATCTGCTGACAATGCCTCGCCTTCGTTCGGCAAGCCCAGAGTAAAAGTCAGGAGAGAGGTGGATCTCAGCAAGAAGAAAGCACAGAGGCGCAAAGCAGTCTTTGCTTGCTGCCTTTGCCCAAACGAGGCTTCCTGCGAGTCGCAACGTGTAGCAGGGTCTCCTGGGGCTTCTGTATAAGGAGGGGAAGAGCACTGGGCTCCAACGCTTGGGTCAGAATGATCTGGATATGCTGTGTCCCTCTCGAGACAGCGCAGTTCCCCCCATTTTTCAATGAATCATCTTTTCTCAGAATCGTTCTCAGGAGAATGAAGAATGCAACAAGATATTTTGTAGGGTTGCCAGGAGGTCAGAGTTCAGCTCTAGAAATAATGTTGAAAAAATAACTAATAATTAGCTGACTTGCTCTGAGTCTCTTTGGGAAAAGTCTCCTACAACATTGCAAGAAGGATAAGTGGGAAAGAAACAGGAAAAAAGGAAGGAAAGGACAGACGTGGGAATAATATGGAGATTTACAAAAGGAAGACAAAATTGTTTTCACTTGTCCTTTCAAAAAGATTTTTTTTTCAAGAAGGATTTGAAAGATTTTCCTTCACCCTGCCCCACAGTATTCCTGTCCTGCTCTGTTCCGTTCCCACAGTGAACCAACTGCAAACTCTTTCTTCAGGAATGAACAGTATTGACTGCATTTGCAATTAACCAGAGCGCTTGCCCATCTTCGAGTTGTTTTCATTCACAGTCTGTGTGGGCAGAAGAGCTCAGGAATACACGAATCATCACAGTCAGCAAACCTGACTCTACCCGCGACTCAAGAAATCCAATCTGCTCGTCCAACAGGCTTCAAAATGTCAAAGGTGTCCTTGACTCTCCCAGAACAATAAG
>RJWT010030927.1:0-14505 GCA_004365215.1 Cuniculus paca | reverse complement strand
TGCATATACCTTCTTTGGATCTACAGTTTATTAAAGGGTATTCTCTGAACTTTCTCACATTTTTCTGAGTGTTAGAAACCATCCTAGCCAGGTATTTAGCTCAGTGTTGTAAGCACCTGTCTGGCAAGCCCAAGGTCATGAGTTTGATCCCTGGTGCCAGGGGAAAAAAAAAGAAGAAGAAAAAAGAAACAATTCTAGTACAGTGAAAACATGAAAGAATGTTTTAATTTTTAAGTTTTAAATTAATTTAAAATGAAACAATCAAATACTACTTATGTCTGCTTTGTTTATATAGGTTCCAGTATTACAAATAGTTCCGGTACCTGATGTTTATAATCTTGTGTTTGTAGCTTTGGGAAGTCTGGAAATCAGAGAAATCAGGTATGTAATTTCTAAAGAGGGATTTCTTTTTATTTACTTTCCTTAATGTTTGTTGGCTTATTTTGAATTCAGGTTCAAAATAAGTCTTGAAATAAGTCAGCTCTATTCTTGAATGAGTCTGAATTAGGTCTACAAGAGATTTTTTAAATAACAACACCAAAAAATAAATCAAATGACATCCCCGATTGAAATTTCCATTTAAAACATGCACTTGGTATATCAAAGGCTTGCAAAAAAAAAAAGGCTTGCTCCTGACTTCTCCCCCATTTTCTTTAATTGCTTTAGGGCATTATTTTGTTCCTCTGACGATAAAAGTGAAAAGCAAAAACTACTGAAATCCGGAAATATAAAAGCTGTGCTTGGCCTGACAAAGAAGAGGCTTGTTAACAGCAGTGGGACCCTTTGTGATCAACAAGTAGAAGTCATGACATTTGCAGAAGATCGAGGGTAAGAAAACCATTGGTTGATTTTGACTGTTAGGTGAAGAAGCATGTTGCCACAAGTTTCAGAGAAAATGGATTACTAGGATCTTGTTTTTCTGTCTGCAGGTGTAGCATAGCACACCTTAACACTAGGTTACAATCAAGAAGCAGGTTAGAGAGGTTGACTAGTCATGGTGGGGACAAAATCAGCAGAGTGGAGAGGCTCAGCACATGTAGTTCGTTTTTTACCTTCTTTGAAATCTCTGTGTGTCTCTTCCTTCAATATTAGAAGTACCTCAAGGTTTTAGACCTTTCCTCATTCCACATAAGTGGTGACCATTGCTTCATCAAACTAAGTAGTGGCTATTTGCAGACATTTGTAGCTTTGAGCTCTTCCTTGAACCCTAGACCTGCATGCTGTTTGTTAGCCATCTTATGAACACCTCAAATTCAACATGTAGAAAACTGAGCTCACAGCATCTTCTCTATCTACCATATCCTTGTTTGTATATATGTATGTATGTATGTATGTATATATATGTCTGTATTTAAACCCTGAGCCTCACGCACGCTAAGTATGCACAGTACCACTGAGCTATACCTCTAGACCACCTTTATTATTATTGCTTATCCATGTTCCTAATAACAGACTTTGGATTTTGTTTTATTTTGTTTTTTGGTGGATTAGAACTAGGGATTAGAACCCACAAATTAAAAAAAAAAAAAAAGAATAACCCACAGCCTTTGCACTGAGCACATCCCAGCCCTTTTTTATTTTTCATTTTGAGAATGTTACTGAGTTGCCCAGGCTGGCCTCAAACTTACGATTCTCCTGCCTCAACCTCCCAGAGTGTTGGGATTACAGGCATGTACTACCACACCTGGCTGAGAAATGAGATTTTTTTTTTTTTCCATTTTTTGGTACCAAGGATCAAACACAGGGTCTTTTGCTTGCTAGGCAGGCACTGCATTGCTGAGCTCTATCTACAGTCTAGAAATGAGATTTAAAGAGAAACTTTATGAGGTTAATATTGAATGTGATAAATCTGAGGTACTTACAATGTGTTCAAGTAAATATAATATGAAAGAAGTATTTATTCAGTTGTAGAAAGTTTAGGATACATATTTTCTGCTTTAAATATTTTTTGGGGGCTGGGGATTTAGCCCAGCAGTTCAAGCACTTGCCTGGTAAGCGCAAGGTCATGAGTTCCATCTTTGGTACCAAAAATAAATAAATAAATAAATAAATAAATAAATTTTTTTGGCATTAGGTTAATTTTTGTTATGTGTACTTTTGTTATGCATAATTTTGTTATATGTAGAATAGCTACTTGGAAACTGCTTTGATACAAAGTACTGATTTTTAATACTGTTTTAAATACAGATGCAAGGAAAAACAATTTTTGATGTCCCCCAAAGAAACTATTCTAACTTTTGCTGAGGTCCAAGGGATGCCAGAAGCTCTGCTTGGTACTACTGCCATGAACCACATTGTTATCTGGTAAGCTGTCCTTCTGGGCCCTCAGTTTCCTCATCTACCTGTGAAGGTCATACCTCTAATTTTACAAGATTGTGAAGATTAGGTGAGAGACTATATATAAATGTGATTGTGGTTATTTTATCTTTCAATATCAGATGCTATATGCTTGTGAAAAAGATGAGTTCAAGTAGACCATTCTATTTTAATTCTATTTTAATAAAAATGGAATTTTATTGTCAAAAATGCATAGTCATTTCTGCTTCTACTTAATGGCTAAGTAGCATCTGTCAGATGAACCTCTCATTTCTAACAACCATAAGCTGTAGACAGAATATAAAAAGTAACTATCTGAATGCACCAGAGAGCTAGAAAAAGAAGAAAGATAATCAGGGGTTTCTACATCTAGAAGAAAGAAATAAACCTAGGCATGGTGGCACACGCCTGCAATACCAGTTACTCAGCAGGGAGGCTGAGGCAGAAAAATTGTAAATTCAAGGCCATCCTGGCCAATTTAGTGAGATCCTGTCTTAAAAAAGAGCTGGGGATGTAACTCATTGGTAGAGTACTTGCCTACTGTACACAAGGCTCTGGGTTCACTACTCAGCATCTACCCCCCAAAAAAAGGAAGGAGACAAAATGGAACTGAGCAGATTTCTCATTCTTATGACTCTAAGCCAGGAGAAAGGCCCCAGTCTGAGCACTGGGTGACTAAAGGCCTAGTAAAAAGCCTGTCCTACTGGATTAAAGAACCAAAGGACAGAGTTCAGAGCAACCATAGCAGCTAGAAAATGAGAAGAGTTCCAAAAGGACAAAGCCGAAAAAAGAATCCTATGTTCTGAGTATAACCATTCCCTAAAGGCCAAGCCTTTAAACTACATTGCAGACTTCATGCAGCCCAGGTAAAGCTGAAAGAACTGAATGGAATTTTAGAATTTGAAGTTTTAATTCATTCAAGTTAACTGTTTACTAAAACAAACAAAATCAATATTCTTCAGAGAAACAGCAGAATATAATTTTTGTAATATATCTAAGATAAATCTAAAATTAGTGTTTGTGTACACAAACACACATATAGGAACCAAATTAATTAACAATTTGTGATAGGGTTGCCACCTCTTTTCTAACTAGAGGGGAGAACTCTATTCCTGTCTCAAAACAAAAAATAGGCCAGGCATGAGAATGTATGCCTATAATCCTAACACTCTAGAAGGCTGAGGCAGGAGGATCTCAAATTTTGAGTCCAGCCTGGAAAAGTTGGTAATTTAGCAAGAACTTGTCACCAAAAAAAGGATCCTAGGATGTGGATCAGAGTGAAGGCCCTGGGCTCAACCTGCATACCAGAAATAAAAAAGAGAGAAATAATGGAAAACTTTTCTCAAAGAATTTGGTTTTGTTTTGTTTTTTTTCTGTTTTATTTTGTTCTATTCTGCTCTGTTCTGTTCTGTTTTGTTTTATTTTGATACAGGGTCTCATTATGCAGTTCAGCTGGCCTTGAACTCACTTTGTAATTTAGACTGACCCTCATGCTGGGATTACAGTTGTGTCCCACCACATCCAGCCTCTCAGGGAATTTGGAAACATTTATCTCAGGGAGATTAACAGATTTATTCTAAGGCTAAGCTATTAAGTTAAACTGTTAACCTATAGTTCTTCTTATAGCTAATCTGTGACTAAACAAAACTAAAGTACCTTTTCCCTTCATCCTTCTCTTGGTCACCCCCTAAAAGATGTTGTGAAAAATAAGAGTATTACATGAAAGCCATTTTGCTGGGAGAATATGATCAGCTTTTTTTTTTTTTTTTTTTTTTTTGGTATCTAAGGAATTTAAAGACTGGCCAACTCCTGAAAAAGTTGTACATTGATAATTCTTATCCAGCTACAGTGTGTCATAAAGCCTATTCTGAAATGGTGAGTAAAGATGTAGGACCACTTTGTGTTTACTTGCATGTGATTATTGGTCTCACCAGTGAGAATAATAACCATAGTCATTAACAAACCTTGTTGCTTATTTTTTCAGGTTTATAGATTAAAATAAGTTATTGTTTATCAAATTTTGGGCTGTATGGTTTAAAGGCAAACTTTTAACCCCAGCTTTGAATCTGTACTAAGAAATAAGCCTTTTATGAGACTTGACTTGCAGCCACATTGCTATAAATGCTTTATGATATGAATGAATACTCTTAGGATGATGGTCCAAGAAAGGTTTTTCTTTTAGGACATAATGTTTTCTACTGAGCGACTGTGTTAGTAGACTTAGCCTACTTCTATAGGTAGTTGTCCAGGTGTGACAATTGACTACATGAGGGTCCAAATTTGAAGCCATGAATGGAGACACCAGTAAGAAGCTTGGTGCTGAGACTGACTTGCCTGATGTCAGTGGTTCCCCTGAAAGCATCAGCACCCAGAGACTCTGAATACAAAGAATGCATCTTTCCTAGCCTAGGAGAAAGTGTGGAATTAAACACAAAAGTTGTATGATCTTAGAAAAATCTGTCCCATAATCTTTAAAATATATACATTTTTAATGTGGTACTGGAGGTTGAACTTGGGCATTTGGACTGAGCTATAGCCCAAGTCCTTTATTGATTGATTTTTTTATTTTTATTTTTATTTTCAATTTTGAAACTGTCTTGCTAAGTTGGCCATGCTGGGCTCAAACTTTTGCCCTTCCTGCCTCAGCCTCCTAGAGTGCCAAGATTACAGGCCACCATGCCTGGCGATCACATAATTTTGAACCTGTTTTTATCTTTTAATTAAAAAGGGATTGGATTTGTCTTTAGAATTTAATGTGAATTTAATTTTATCTTTTTATTACAACATTAATATTTACTTGATATTGAAACATTTAATATAAGATTAGGCCTGATGGCACATACCTGTAATCCCAGCAGTAGCGAGGCTGAGGCAGGAGGATCATTGAACTACATAGTGAGACCCTGTCTCAAAAAAAAAAAAAACACACACATTTAACACAAATACTTAGATAGTAACAGTCCTCCACTTAACCTTTAGAAATAGTTTCTGTTGTTCTTCTTCTTTAGTTGTTTTGCAGTATTGGAATTGAACCCTGGGCCTTGCATATGTAAAGAAAAGCAGGTGCTCTACCACTGAATTGCGTACCCAAACAATAATTTATCACTTATTGCACTATTGTTTACCATGAAGATTGGCATGCTTTTTCCATAAAGGACCAGATAGGAAATATTTTCAGGTCCACTGAAAATACATTCTCTGTTGTAAATACCGTACTCTTGCATCATGGCACAAAATCAGTCTTAGATAATACATAAATAAAGTCGTGGCTGCATAAAGTTCAATTTATAGACAGTAAAATTTGAATTTCAAAATTTTTGTGACACAAAATAGGTTCTTATGTTTTTCTTAGCATTGCTGGAGATCAACAAAGCAGTATTTATCTTCTGATTTTTTTTTCCAACCATTTCAAAATGTGAAAAACATTCTTAGCTCATGGGCCATACAAAAATAAATGTTAGCCAGGGGTTTAGCTGAGTGGCGTAAGTGTCTGCCTGGCAAGCGTGAGGTCTTGAGTTCAATCCCCAGTACCAAGAAAATAATAATAAAATAAAATAAATGTTAAGCCAGAGTTGGCCTTTGGACTAGTTTTTCAATCCTTTATTAAATGTATGGCATTTAACATTTTAAAATTCTCTTATTTTCTAAATAAAAAAATTAATTCAGCCATGCATAATGACGCGTGCCCGGAGTCCAAGCACCCAGGAAGCTGAGGCAGGAGGATCACTGTGAGTTCAAGGCCAGCCTGAACTACAGAGTGAGACCCTCAAAAAAAAAAAAAGTTTAATTCATTTTCACCAGGTGCAATGGTACATACTTGTAATACCAGCTACTCTGAAGGATGAGGCAAGAGGATTGTAAGTTTGAGGCTAATATGAGCAACATAATGAGACCCTGTCTGAAAAAAAAAAGATGGGGAGTGCTAAGTGTATGTGTAGGGCCCTGACACATTTATGTGTCCTCTTTGCCCATGCCGACATTCCCCAAATGTGTGTCATGAGACTAGTATCTAAAGTGGAAACTGATGAGTCAAGCTTCAATTATGTGGCATAAGATTGGCTGGAAAGGGGCTGGGGATTTAGCTCAGCAGCACAGCGCCTGCCTGGCAAGGCAAGCATGAGGTCATGAGTTTGATCCCCATACCAAAAAAAAAAAAGACTGGCTGGAAAAATAGCCCCGAGCTAGAGAAACTGGAAGTCCAGCCTGGTGACAATCTCGATAGTTCCTGTCTGAAAAAAAGAAATTGGAACCAATGATTAAATCTTGGCTATTTGGTTTTATCTCTGCCAAACACACTTTTAATGGTCTATTTGGTTATTTTTCTCCTAAATTAGGGGCTCCTGTTTGTTGTGCTGAGTCATCCTTGTGCCAAAGAGACTGAGTCCTTGGGTAGCCCTGTGTTTCAGCTGATTGTGATTAACCCCAAAACGACCCTGAATGTGGGTGTGATGCTGTACCGTCTTCCACAAGGGCACACTGGAAGGCAAGTGTGTGTGACTACCATTCAGTGGGTGTGACGTTTTGGAAGGCACTGTGCAAATACATATACTTTTGTGTCATTCTGATAAGTGGAATACATGAAATAATGTAGATCTTAATAAGAATGCTAAGAAGTAGGATGAAGGCTGGGAATTTAGCTCAGTGGTGTAAGCGCCTGACTGGCAAGCGCAAGGTCGTAAGTTCGATTCCTGGTACCAAAAAAAAAAAAGAAGTAAGATGAAGTTTCACAGATTTGACTCAAATCCCTGATTCCCTATGTCCTAATCCCTAGCAGTACAGTGCATCTTCCCCATAGGAAAATGTTTTAAATACTGAGCAATGAATGTTTTCTGCAGAGGTTTACAGTGTATGTTCTTTTCATAGACCTATATTAAGGAACTTGAAAAGGTACTTAGGAAAACATCTTGCTTTGAAATCTGATTGGGCCTCAATGGTGCAGGCAGGCAGTTGTTATTTATTTCTTGACCAATTCCAGTGACACAACTATTCGCATAACAAGTTTTCTGGGCTGTATAGAGCTTTGAAGAAGTGCTGGTATTATTATGTCAATCACAAAACATCTGAATGGCTAATGGCTCTTTTTATTGTTTGAAATTTAACAGCAAGGATTGAAAATAGACAAAATAAATCAAGATCACAAAGTCTAGCTTTAATAACTCCAAAAGGATAAGGAAACTTCAGTTACAATGCATGTTTCTTTGGACTTTGTGCAATGCTTCCTTAGTTTCTTAGCCAGGCATGACACTTCTGTAAATAGAACTTGCTTGCTTTTTTTGTTTCTTTGTTTTTGTTTTTTTGAGACAGGGTCTCACTATTGTTCAGGCTGGCCATGAACTCTTTGGATAGCCCAGGCTGGCCTTAAAACACCTAATGATCCTCCTGCCTCAGCCTCTTGAGTGCTAGGATTACAAGTGTGCACCACCATGACCAGCTAAATAAAAAGAGAGAACCATACTTATCATCTTAGAAATGGAGGGTAGGGCCAGGGATCTAGCTCAGCGGCCTAAGCACCTGCCTGGCAATCGGAAGGTCAGGAGTTCAATCCCCAGTGCTGCAAAAAAAAAAAAGGAAATGGAGGGTAAAGATAGCTACTTGATTAAATATTTATTTTGTTACTTTTTACTTAATTTTATCTTGTCACTTTTTAAACCTTAAATGCCTATTTGGTGTCAGAAATGTAAGAAACATCTGTTAGTGTATCTGGGACGCCATAACAAAACACCAAATAGTAGGTAACTTACAAATAATAGACATTTATTTCTTACAGTTCTAGAAGCTAGGATGGTCAGAATCAAGGCAGGGCAAATTCAGTGTCTGATCCATTTCCTTGTTCGTAGATGGCACTTTCACATTGTGTCTTCATACAACAAATAGTAGCAATAGCTCATTTTTACTGAACACTCCTGTGAGCCATTGTATTGGGCTGTTTTTTACATGAACTGTTTCATTCAACATTACAACGGTCCTATGAAGTACTTTTTTTTTTTTTTCATGATACAGGGAATTGAACTTGTGACCTCATCCTTGCCAGGCAGGCACTTATGCCACTGAGCTATATCCCCAGCCCCTATGAAGTACTCTTATCATCATCCCTATTTTGCTGATGAAATTAACTTGCCAGTGTCACATAACTCTTGTTGTAAACTTAGAATTCAAACCCAGATAGTTGATTGTAGTGCTGTTGTTTTTAAAAGACAACCAGGTTTCTGCTTCATGGTACGTACATTTTTGTGGGAGGGGAATACCCACTAAATATGAAAATCAGATAATCTTACTGTGAAAAATACATAAAGATAAGAACAGATAATATAAAAGAGATGCAGAAAGTATGCATGTATGCTTCTTCATATAGCTGACTGGGCATGGCCTGTCTATGGCAGTGACAGGCTTGAACGATGACAAGAACTCAGCCATGCTCTGACTTGAGGATAGAACCCAGTGGGGAGAGAGAACAGTAAGAGCAGAGCCACTGAGGGGAGACTGATTTTGGATAGTGTGAGGAGACATAGGAAAGTCACTGCAAGCAAGTGTGCAAGTGGTACAAGATGAATCAAAGAACAGGTGGGGACCAGATGTGTGATTATGTCCAAAACTGCAACACAAGCCAGGAGGTTTGTAGGATTATAAGTGTTGCTACTCACAATTACAGGGAATTTTATCCTAGATAGTACTTCTGGGGACATGGTTTTGGCTTTTTTTTTTTTTAATTTTTTGTTTTACAAATCTAAATTAACTTTTTCTGCTTGGTATCAGGTTCCTAGAAGGGGATGTGAAAGATCATTTTGCAGCAGCAGTCTTGACTTCTGGAACAATTGCCATTTGGGACTTGCTTCTAGGTCATTGCACAGTTCTCCTTCCTCCTAGCTCTGACCAAAACTGGTCTTTTGTAAAATGGTCAGGGACAGATTCTCATTTGCTGGCTGGACAAAAAGATGGAAATATATTTATATACCACTACTCATAAGTTAAGAGGAAAATAGTTGTCTGAATATAGGTGGCCTCTTAGTATTTTTGGAGTTGTAACTGGAAAGAGAATATCTGACATTTAAAATAATTACTTGTATGCATCCAGGCAGACTTTCATTCTTTTTACTCTGATGGTGGTGGCACTACTGGTCTTAAGTATTTGTTTATTCTTACTAAAGGGTAAAAGCTTTAGGTTGATTTTTGTAATTCTGCACATTTGCACATTTGCTTTTAAAGGTGTATATAAAGCTTCAAACATCAATAAATATTTATTTTGATACACTGTGCTTGGCATATCCTTTTTTACCCATTCTTTTCAGATCATTTTCAAAAACAAGAATTAATTACCGCACAACTAGAATATTAATAATGCTGGGGATATAGTTTAGTGGCACAGCACCTGCCTGGCAAGCACAAGGTTGTGAGTTCAATTCCTAGTACCAAAAAAAATAAAATATAAAAATAAATAAGAAAATAATGATAAATAAATAAAAGTCCTAGAATATAAATGTTTGCATAGTAAGAGTACATTTCAGTTAACTTAGTACATTAACATGCAATATATTCTATATGCTATTTATATTTATTTTCACATATATACTGAAAGTGATACAGAAACCTATTAAAATATCCTAATTTCAAAATACTGTTATTCTTCTTCATTTTCACATGCATCCTTATTACCAATGCAGGTATTATTACTGGAACCACTTTTGAGTCAATGGCATAGCTTTACTAAGTTCATCATCTTACTTAAATAATTTGAGAGAAATATTTTAGAATTTTTTATTTTTTATTTATTTATTTATTTTTTTTTTTTTTGGTACAGGGTCTCACTATGTAGTTCAAGCTGGCCTTGAACTCACTATGTAGCTCTGGCTGGCCTTTAACTAGCAATCCTCCTGCCTCAGCCTCCCAGTTGCTGGGACTATAGATACACACTGCCACACCTGGCTGAGAGAAAGTTTTGAGATACTAACCTGTTGGTATCATTGGAAATTTCACCCCAAGCTACTACTATTTATTTGCCTAACTTTCCTAGAATATATTTTTAAAAGATACTTTTTAATATTTACTATAGTGATTTTTGCTCACTTCATTATTTTTTTCACTTCATTATTTTTTTATGAGCATGATATATTTATTGAGAAAGCTTCTGTCTGAGAGAGACAGAAGGGGTCCCAAGTGAGTTGCCTTTTCACTTCATTATTAATCTTTGATTCATTTACATAAAAGACTTAACTCTGTCCTGTGTTAATTCTGTTTGCAGCACATGATAGGGTACAGAAGGCTCTTCACAGGGACTTACTTCACTCAAGAACCCTGAGGAAGAGACTGAGGAGGGCTGAGCAATAATTCCAGTTCAGTAGCTATTGAATAAACAGCAAAAACTCAACACAATAGGCACGATATAAAGAGACTGCTATGTCTAGTCAGGTGTGGTGGTACACACCTGTAATCCTGCATTCGAGGGGCTGAGGCAGGAAGATGACTGAGTTCAAGGCCAGCCTGAGCTGCACAATGAGACCCTGTCTCAAAAACAACGATGACCAAAAAAAGATTGCTGGGTCCTCTGCCCTGGAGAGTAGCCAGTCTAGTAGGGGAGACTGTGACCTAAAGCAGTATGTACTGTGTTTTCAAGTCAAGGGCTGTATTCTGGGTAATGCTATGGAAGCTCAAAGCCTGGGTAGTTTACACAACCAAGGAAAGCTTCATGGAGGATGACAACATAGTAGAGAGAGTCTTGCAGGACAAGTAGGTGAATGAGAGGCAAAGGATACTCCAGAAAAGAAGGACAGTATGGCCAAGCATATAGCTCAATGGCACAGCCCCTACCTGGCAAGCACAAAGCCCTGAGTTTGATTCCTGGTACAAAAAAAAAAAAAAAAAAGACAGTATTGTGCAGACTACAGACAACTCAGTATTACAAGACAATTATGCCATCGACAATGGAGTCAGGAAACAAAAAGGTAGCCAGGGGACTTGTGAGGCATGTTAACAAACCTGGACTTTAGCCAGGCATGGTGGCACGTGCCTGTAATCCCAGTAGTCAGGAGGCTAAAGCAGAAGGATCACTATAAGTCTGAGGCCAGCCTGGGCTACATAGTGAAATTCTGTCTCCAAAAAAAAAATAAATTTTTTAAAACAAGCCTGGACCTAACTTTATGGGTGAAGAAAACATTGAAGGGTCTGAAAACCTCCTACTCTAGCTACAGAGTGAATAATGGATTCATTAAGGACGAGACTAAAGGTAGGAGCCAGGCATGGTGGCTCACATACTGGTAAACCCAGTATTCAGGAGACAAGCAGGGAGACTTTTGGAAGTTCAAGGCCACCCTGGGATACATAGTGAGACCCTGTCTTTAAAAAGCCTGATTTAAAAATTATTAAAAACAAACAAACAAACAAACAAAAAAAAACCCTGATCTGTAGCCCTGAGAATGTAATTGAACAGTAAAAGTGGAGAAAAAAGAAATGAGCAGGACTAGGTAAATGCCTGGTTAGGCAGCAAATGAAGAATCTTAAAATTCTGGCTTTGTGGGTAACAGAGTCAGCATCTAAAATAGAGGGAAAGGAGAGAAGTGCTAATAGATAATGCAATAGAAGTGAAGAATCAGCAACTGAATATAGGATTTGGAAGCTCTAAGAAGAGGCTAGGACTGGTAGAAATTAAAGCCTTTGGAGTGAATCAATTCAGGAAAACGTGTATGTTTAAAGTCAAGAGTGGGACAGATAAGCCAGGCGTGGTGGCGTGTGACTGTAATCCCAGCACTTGGCAGGCTGAGGCAAGAGGAGTGCCGTGAATTTGAGGCCAGCCTACATAGTGAATTCAAACCAGAAAGGCTGTATTTATTGGTTTTGACAAGTTAGATGTAATAGTGAACTTTATGAAAAAAAGTCGTGGCTAGGGGTAGGAGTTAAAAATAGAATCTACATTTGAGGGAAGTAGAGAGTAGATATGAAGTGAGGAATTAAAAAGTATAGATTATTCCTTCAACTTGACTATAAAAGGAGGGAAGAATGGTAGTATTAGAGATATAGAAAGAGTAAGTGGAATGGGCTTCTGGCTTTGTTTTTAGACTCAGAGAAACTGGCAGGTTTCTGGGACAGAAAGAGCCAGATGAGAAGTTAAAGATACAGAGAACATGCCGGGCCTGGTGGCACATGCCTCTATTCCCAGCACTTGGGAGGCTGAGACAAGAAGGTCATTGTGAGTTTGAGGCCATTCTAGGCTACAAGGTAAGCACAAGGTCTGTCTAAACAGCATAGCAAGACCCTGTCTCAAAAAGACAAGGGCCGGGGATTTAGCTCAATGGCCTAAGCGCCTGCCTGGCAAGCGCAAGGTTGTGAGTTCAATCCCTGGCGCTGAAAAAAAAAAAAAGATATGGCACTGGTAATGTGATACAAGGTTCCAGGAAGAACAGAAAGGATGATACAGTAGTACACAAGGGCTGTAAAGAGAGAGGGGTAACTGCTGGAGTCGGGGCACCCCACAAACTCAAAGGCCGTAAGGTGAGACAGAAAACCATGTCTTGCTGGTCTGCAAGACAGTGCATTCTGGAAGGAAACCACACATTCAGAAGTACAAAGAATTTTCTTTTGGACTCATTTTCTTCTTTCCTTTTTTTTTTCTCTCTCTCACTTTCCTCTTTACTAGTTTATTGGGTTTGGGGAATTTTCCTCTTTGTTGTTGTTTTGTGTGTTTTTTATTCTTCTTACTCCCTTCTTTATCTTTTTCCTATTAATTTTTTCTATTTTTATTCTCTGTTATTTTTTCCTCTCTTTCTTCTTTTATCTTTTTCTGTTACCTTTATTAAACTATATAAATCATTCTACTCCTTAGTAAGATCCTTTGTCTCACTTTTCTCTCTTCCTTCTTGTCTTCCATTGTTTAATTTCTCAAACTTTTTATCCTGTATCCTCGCATTCCCAGCCGCCTGTATGTTTAAGAGTATAAGCACTAAGCTTCATTAATCTTTAGATAGTTAACTCTGTGTTACTACTGTTGAATTATTTTCTATCATTAGCAGAGATATAGATATCACATTTACACATATTTACTGTATGTCAATATTTGGTTTGTCTAAGGGGCCAAACATGTTTGATAAATGGTGTTTGAAAAATTGGCTTTCCACATGTTGAAGACTAAAACTAGATCCATGCACTAAATAAAGTCTAAATGGATCTAAACATTAAAACAGAAACACTAAATCTACTTGAAGACAAGGTGGGTAGCAATCTTGAAGATACAGAGGTAGACAAAGAGTTCATGACAAAATGTAAACCACACAGGAAGTACTTCAAAGAATCAAAAACTGGGATCTCATCTTATTAAAAAGTTTTTGCACTTCAAAAGAAATCACTAACACAGTGAAAAGAAAATTCACAGAATGGAACAAAATTTTATCCAACTGTCCCTCAGACAAAGGACTTCTATCTAGAACACATAAAGAATTTTAAAACATCTGGCCCCCCAAATTCAAAGACCCAACCCAAAAATGGGCATCTGAGATGAACACATACTTCTCAGATGAAGAAATACAGATGGCAAATAAATACATGAAGAAATGTTCAACATCACTGGTCATTCAAGAAATGCAAATTAAAACAACATTGAGATTCCATCTCAATCCAGTAAGAATGGTTGCCATCAAGAAATCAGCTAATAACGAATGTTGGCGGGACTGTAGGGGAAAAAGGAACCCTTTTCCATTGTTGGTGAGAGTTTTCACTGGTACAAGCACTGTGAAAATCAATGTGGAGATTCTCCAAAAAACTAGGATTGGAGGTCTCATTCCATCCAGCTATTCCCTTCTGGGAATTTTCCCAGAAGAATTAAAAACATCTTGCCACAGTGATATATGTGCACCCATGTTTATAGCAGCACAATTTGTAATAGCTAAATCTTGGAAACAACCCAAATGCCCATCAACCATGGAATGAATAAAAAAGATGTGGTATTTTTATATAGTGGAGTATTACTCTCCTATAAAGAAGGATAAACTTGGCTTTTATAGGTAAATACTACTTGAGACCATACTCATAAATGAAATAAATTAAACTCACATGTGTAAATGTATTGTCTCCCTAGTGTAAAAAAAAACTGAAAGAGTAATAACATCCAAAATGTACAATAGATGTTGTAAAAATGAAAGGGAAGAGGAAGAGCTAAAGATGGCAGAACAGTAAGCAGCAGAGTAAACAGTCTCTCTGAGAGAAACA
>RJWT010030926.1:0-14520 GCA_004365215.1 Cuniculus paca | reverse complement strand
TTATTATAATGTAAAATAATTATTTAAATTTTAATTCCCCAGACTTTTCATACATTTCCTTGTTTGCTGCAAACTATGCCATTTAGGACCAAGCTTGCTATCTAAACTCTTCTGTCTGAGTGTTCCCTGTGCTTATTATAGCCAGGGCATGTAGGGGTCAAAGACATAAATTCCTCACTTTTGATGACATAGTCCACCCCGCAGTTGTTTCTTGATGCTTTTCTTTTCATGATAAAAAGCAATAAGAACATAAAGTATGTTGTGTTTGTACTTGGAGCTGCTGTTTACTACCTAGGTGTCATAATTGGCTAAACAATGTGCTACTCACAAAAGATTTGTTTGAAAGTCACGTCAACAGGAGTGGTAAGTGGAATTAAAAGTGCGATTTATTGGATTTTTCAGATTTCTAAAAACATAGTAATAGATCCATGTTTTCTCTTTAACAGATGGGCTTAGGTCATGAGCAAGGATTTGGAGCCCCCTGTTTAAAATGCAAAGAAAAATGTGAAGGATTTGAACTGCACTTCTGGAGGTAATGTTTTGAAAACTACCTGAGTAGTTTACTCTTTTGGGCAGTAGCCCCTGAGATGGTGCCTTTGGCAGTGTACTTCCTTAGACAGTGCAATCTCTTGAAAGTTCTCAGGCACAGTTGCTAAGTGTAGATGTTATTTTTTAAAAAATGAATGAAAAATGAAGCTGTCTGTCTTCCTATCATTAAGTTCGACTGAGCAAATGGTACCATAACAGCTATATTTAGAGTTGTGTGATTTATTTGCTATCTTTCACCTTTCTTACAAACCTGAAACATTGAATATGCCTTTTCTAAGTGGCAAACAAGTTTGTGGTAATCCTCCAGGATGGTTTATTAATTTAATTATTATTTTTAACAATTGCTAACTTTTTATATCTTGTATTTGTAAGAAATGATAGATATGAATGCTGAATTGAGTATTCATTAGTAGTTATGAGGAAATAAGGTTTTGGGTGTCTTTTGAATTTTCAGAAGTAAACTTATTACTGAAAAACCTTCAAGTACTTGAATTTTTTTGTTTAAAAAAATTTATTGTTAATGTCATGATTTCAATGAAGTGCAAGTACCTATAAAACAAATGATAAAAATAGATCAAAAATGTGAATTTTACATAGATCTTATTTATATTATTTTTATGTATCTGAAACTAGTATTTGAAACTTGTTCTTGTTTTTTTTTATTTTTAAAGAGAACAAAACAAAACAAGACAAAACAAAACAAAGCAAAAGAAAACAAAACAGAGTCAAACATAATATAGCATTTCAAAACAGAACCCTGCAAGCCATACAGGTTTTCAAAACATAACAACAGGAGATTAACAGTGGTTACCCTAGTGTCTCTTGCTTTCTTCAGAATGGTTGTTCATGCATTTACAGACAATAAACTCAAACAAAACAAAGTAATATAAAACCAGATAAAAGAGAATAGCATTACAGGTCTTCAAGTTGGACAACAAGAAACCAGTAATGACTACCATAATGTCCCAGTTTTCAAAAGAGCTGTTCCTATCTTCTCACGTATTGCAATCAAATAGTAGAAAAGGGACTTAAACCAAACAAATCAAAGAATAAAAGCACTATTGGACTTCAGAACCTTTTCTCCATATTTACCAGGAATTTTGTATCTTATTGAGTCTTTCAGTTTCTTACACTAGGGAGACAATGCGGTGTTTACACATGTGTGTTCGGTTTATTTCAGTTATGAGTATGGTCTCAAGTTGCATCCATTTACCTATAAAAGCCTCAATGTGAACATTTTTTATAGCTGAATAGTACTCTGTTGTATAAAAGTACCACAGCTTTTTTATCCATTCCTTGATCGATGGACATTTGGGTTGTTTCCAAGATTTGGCTATTACAAATTGTGCTGCTATAAACATGGGTGCACATACATCACTGTGGTAAGATGATTTCATTTCTTCTGGGAATATGCCCAGAAGCGGAATAGCTGGGGCAAATGGGACTTCCCGTCCTAGCTTTTTGAGAAACCTCCAGACTGACCTCCACAGTGGTTGCACCAGTCTGCACTCCCACCAACAGTGGAGAAGGGTTCCTTTTTCCCCACAGCCTCTCCAGCATTTATTGTTGGTGGTTTTCTTGATCCTGGCCCTTCTTTCTGGAGTGAGATGAAATCTCAGAGTTGTTTTAATTTGCATTTTTCTAATGACCAATGATACTGAACATTTTTTCATGTATTTATTTGCCATTCATATTTGTTCAGCTGAGAAGTGTGTTTTCATCTCAGATGCCCATTTCTGGATTGGGTCTTTGAATTTGAGGGACTGATATTTTTTAATTCTTTATATGTTCTAGATAGAAGACCTTTGTCTGAAGGGCAGTTGACTAAAATTTTTTCCCAATTTGTGGGTTTTCTTTTCACTCTGTTGGAGATTTCTTTTGACATGCAAAAACTTTTTAACAAGACAAGATTCCAATTGTTGATTCTGCGAAGTGTTTCCCTTGCAGTTTGACTTTTGTTCATGAATTCTCCACCTACCCCTATGTTTTCAAGATTTCTACCTACTTTGTTTTCCAGCAGATTTAGTGTTGAAACTTGTTCTTGTGAAAGGGCATAAATGTTCTTGGGCAATAGCTGTGTAGACCACCATGGTAGTTCACATCTGCTCAAAGTTAGAACCAGCATATTATTGTTAGAAGGAAAAAATCAGTAATATGATATTAGAATAGCAGTTATTTTTAACAATGAACCTCATTTGACAACTACACATGTTCTGCAGATTTCTATGGAAAACTCTATAAAGCATGCACAATTTCATCAGTATTGTGACTTTGTACAATATAAATACTCCTTTACAAGCTAACATATTTAATGTCTCAAAAAAAGCAGGTTTGGGAATATAGTGGCAGAGTGCTTGCCTACCCCACATAAGCCCTGAATTCAAAGCCTGACACCGAGAGAAAAAAAAAAAAAGGACAAATGTTATAGTATTGAAAATAACAAAACCTCAGTCCTCCAAGAAATGTTAAGGTTCTTTATTTTTAGAGAGCTAGAATTTTCCACAGAGTTTTTTTTATTTTTATTGTTTTAAAGTTTAAACAACTCTTCCAGGTTCTGTCTTTTCAGAAACATAGTAGTTAGGCAATGTGCCTGTCATTTCTAAAAAGATAACGTCACTAAACACAAAATACTCCTCATGGATTGGAATATAGTTGTCCCTTAGTATCCAGCTTCTGCAGATCCCCAAAACCCATAGATGCCTAAATCTTTTATGTAAAGTGGTGTAGCATTTGTGTGTAGCCTACACACCCAGGTACTTCGTCAGATTACTTACTATAATGCATTATACATGCTAGGTAAATTGTTATCATACTATATTTTTTAGGGAAGAATGACAATTTTTTAAATTCCAGACATGGTTAGTACATGTGACATCATTTTTTGGAATATTTTTTCCATTTGCCTTTGACTGATTCCATAGGGTGGAACCAGTGATAAGATACGGAGGCTGACCGTGTTTCAGCTCTTGCTGTGTGCACTTTTGTGATGCTTGTTGATTTTCTGGAGGTCTGCAGTGCCCTCTACTGGGCAAAGTTTTTAAGTTTACAAGCTCATTACTAAGCGAATCATCTTTTCTCTAAAGCAGTTTTTTATAGTATTTTGTTTGATCTGTATTATTTTTCTACTGCAAATTCTTATGATCAGATATTTTCAGATCAAATAAAAAGTCAAGCAAGAGCAAATCTCCATGGCATGAAAATCACCCTTTTATTTCAGTTTTATCACACAGACTCACCTAATGTAAACTAGGTGTAGTCTGAGAGTCTAGTAGCTATAAAACACTAGGCCTTTGGCCTCCATCCTAGCTCATGTTGATGTAGTCTGTCCAGATTGTATTTCTTAGTAGTTCCATCATATTGCTGACCTGAATCCAGGCACATTTCTCTTGCTTACAGCCTTGATTAGTACCTGGCTTTTTAGCCATAACTGGAAGAACAGAGGCAGATACCTTTGAACACCAGATGCAGCAATACAGTCCTTAAAATAAAATAGTCTATGTTTATATATATATATTGTGGTTGAGGTGGACCTGGGGTCCCTCCCCATGTGGCTTCCTCTTCTCTCCTCATGATTGGTTATCCTTGACTCCTTCCAGAGCTTCCTGGGCACATTTAAAAAGTTGGAATTAAACTATTCTCCACTTCTTTACCATTCAGCCTTCCCTATAACTCTAAAATTGTTATGTTGAAAGTGGATACTAAAATATGCTTCCTGATAACTGACAAATTCTCAGTTCACTCCTGTTGCACAGGAAATAATACCAAGAATCAGCAAGTGGCATCAAATCAAATTAAAAAGTTTCTGCACAGCAAAAGAAACAACCAGTAGAGTAAAGAGACAGCCTACAGAGTGGGAAAAATGTTTTTGCCAGCTGTTCCTCAGACAGAGGACCGATACCTAGAATATATAGTTGTTGTTGGGAACATAGATTGGTGCAACCACCATAGCAATCAGTATGGAGAGTCTTTAGAAAACTGAAGCTAGAAATTTCATTTGACCCAAGTTACTTCCCTTCTAGGTCTCTTCCCAAAAGAGCTGAAGACGTATTACAGTCACACATGCATATTTGTGCTTATAGTAGCACAATTCATAATACAGTAGCTAAATCTTGGAACTAGCCTATTTGTTCCTCAGTAGATAAATAAATTCTGGCATTTTTGTGCAATGGAGTACCACCATCTCATAAAGAAAAATAAACTTGAGTCATTTGTAGGACAATGGTTGTACCTTGAGACTATAATGTTAAGTGAAATAAATGAGATTCAAAAGCTTCAATATTGAGCTGGGGATATGCCTCAGTGCACAGCGCCTGCCTGGCAACTGCAAGGTCCTGAGTTGGGTCACTGGTACCAAAAGAAAAAAAAAAAAAGAAGAAGAAAGAAAAAAAGAAAAAAGCTTCACTATCGTGTGGTTTGTCTTATATGAAAAACCCAAAATATAAAGAGCAAAATAAAAAATAGGTAATAGGAAATAGGGAAGTAGCTCTTTTTCAGATGTGAAGAGGGTCAGGAGATGGAGGGAGGAGGGAAGGGAGAGGAGGGAGATGAACGAAGAATTGAGGTGCGTATGTGTGGATTCCAACTCACCGTAAGGGATGTAGCAGTATGCACTGCAGACACACACTAATCAGAAATAATAGCAAACAAACCCAGTAGGTCCAACAGTAAAGCGGATGGTTTATTCTGCATTTCACAGAATGTGCTGGTAACCCTGACCCCGAGAGATGGCTCTTGTGAAATGGGTTCCCGATCCAATCTTTATCTGTTCAATTTTGGGTACTGTAGCCTTTTGGAGATTAATAAGATATACTAACCTCATAAAGACTGTAAGAAGTCCTGCGGTTAAAACATCTAATACGTAATGTGACGTTTCTAAACATCTGTTCTGTAGAACATAGGTTTGGGAACTTGGACTTAGGTATTTTCATACCTGAATGAAGGAAAAGAGACTAAAATTATCTTTCAGGAAAAGAAAACTTGCAGTTCCACTGGACTTCATCCATCTTTGGCCTTTAATGGCAGACTTGATGCATTTGGCCTCTGCTTACTTTTCCAGATAACCAGTGTTCTTGATCCATGGTATTCCCTGAAATTTCTGGGAATATCAGAAGTTTCTGGAAAGCCATCTTGCATGTGCCCTTTATTTGGAAAGACTTTTTCTTCCTCTTCAAGGGAATGAAAGATCTCAGCTCTAGCAGTACTTTTGAGGAATCTTCCTTGCCCTCTTTGTTAGTCGACTTGGCCTGGCATAACAAAATAGCATAGAGTTGGTGGCTTAGAAACAATTTAATTTTCCCTTAGTTTTGAAGGGTGGAAGGTTCAAAATGGTTTGGCTCTGGTGAGAATTCTCTTTCTTAAATTATACAGCTGCTTCTCACTGTATACAGAGATGATTTTCTATGTGTGTGTGTGTGTGTGTGTGTGTGTGTGTGTGTGTGTGTGTAGTGGGGAGGTATATCATCTCTTACAAGGCTACCAGTCCTATCAGGTTAGGATCTCACACTTATAACCTCTTTGAACCTTAGTTACCTCCCGAAAGCCGTAGCTCCAAATATAGTTACATCAGGGGTTAGGACTCCAGCTTATGAATATGAGGAGACACAATTCTGTCTACATCACCTTCTTTTTTTTTTTTTTTGCGGCACCGGGGATTGAACTCACGACTTTGCACTTGCCAGGCAGGCACCTAGACCGCTGAGCTAGATCCCCGGCCCTTACATCACCTTCTTTCCTTGTTTCACACATCACCAACTTAACGATCATTTTCCCCTTAGCATTGAATACTTTTAGGAAGTGGGAAATAAATACCCAGACCTCATTCTCCGTTACTCTGTTCTGCCTCCCATTTCCCATTGCTGAGGACCAAGGAGCCCACTGGTAGTCAGTGTTTATGGGGCTCCTGGAACATAGCCCACAGTACTGAAGGGTGGAGAATGTTTCTGGAGAGGGGACTGCAAGGTGCCAGTTCAGGGAATGTCATAGTAGTTTCAGAAACCTGAAAATGGATTGTGAGAATTATGAAAGTTTAGGCTGATACTTGCAACTTAGCTAGACAAGCTACAGTTTTCGAGATTAATAGACTGAAACCAAACAAGCTAAAATGGTTTGTTTGTACTCATTTAAGAAGAAATATAATTTATGAGCAATTTCTGTGCATCACATACCAGTAAGCATTTATAATAGTTTTCTACTGCTGTGTTAAAAATTACTACAAAATTAGCAGGTTAAAACAACACCTATTAATTTACCCTTTGTTATGGTTGATACATTGTGTCAACTTGAGAAATTTAGAAATTTAATTGAGATACTCAGCAGGGAACCAGGGTTCATTCTTTGTAAACATCCTCAACCTGTGTAAGAGGAGAGCAAGGAGATTTTGTGAGTGCTACACCGGCCCTGGTGGGGGGTGACCTGTGTATAATATAAGGGAGGAGAAGAAGCTTGCTGTTCCCCCTTTTGCTCTTGTTGCTTTGTTGTCTTCTGCCACCTTGAAGTGTTGCCCCTGTGCCATGCCACCCTGCTTTGGAGCCAGCTGAATATGGACTGACACCTCCAAAAAGCAGTGAGCTAAATAAACCTTTCCTTCCTTCATTTTGAGTGTCAGGTATTTTGTCCCAGTAATGAGAGAAAAGTAACCAAGACATGGTTTTTCGTTTGTTTGGATGTTTGTTTTGAGACAGGGTTTCACTTTGCAGTTTAGTCTGGCCTTGGACTCGCTTTGGAACTCAGGCTGGCCTCGAGCTCTCAGTGATCCTCCTGCCTCATCCATTTACCCTGTAACAATAGGACTTAGAATCTCTCTGTACTTCTAATCTCTCTGACTTTTGCTGCTGCCAGCTTGAGAAAAGTCATTGCTGTTTAAGGATTTGAGTGATTATATTGAGCACATCTGGATAATGTCCCATTCCCCATATAAAGTAATATGGAAGTAACGCCAGAGGCAGAAGTCTTAGGGAACATCACAGAATTCTGCCTACCACAGCACTTTATATATCTGATTGTCCATAATCCCCCCTCATACGAGTTTTATACGTGAGAAACCAGATGTAGTAATGTAAAATAACTCAATACAGTTATAGCCTATAGATGGAAGAGCTGGATTTGAACCCAAAGCTTGATAAAACCTTCTAATGACCACCCTCCTACAAGGCAAATTAGAAACTAGATAGCGTATTTTCACGTTTATGGCCAGTGAACCTTGAAATGCACTGGACTGTCTTCTCTGAGGCATGATTTTCATGGCAGAGTCACCCTTGTGAACAAAGGGGTCTTCAGCTGTGAGCACGCCCCTTCTTCAGTGTGCCAGGGATGTTACAAGACTAGAGGAAAACAAAAGGTTGAGAAAGCCAATTTGTACCCAGTAAGAACTGCTACCTACTAGACACACTGCCAAATATTACTCAGAGACAAATATGTATGAACTACCTAGCACCCAAACTTTCAAGCAGTTTATAGCCAATTGTTTCAATACAATTTCGTAATTTTACTACAATTATGGAACATTTGTGTAAGTGGCGTCACTGCTGTTTTGTCTTACTTGTGTTAAATCCTTTCAATAAAACTGTTGCATTTTACAAATAAAAAAGTATTACTTGATTATAACATACATCTCTTCAGGCTTTCCACTTGGTTTGCAGCTGGTTAAAAACTAGAAACTTCTCCACCATGAATGGATTAATACTCGTGTTGAATTCTGTAACAGAGGTCCACACTCAAGTCCATATATATATGTATATATCCCTGTTATAAAAGGGCCATTTCCAGTGCCTTTAAGTTATGCTTTGTAGCAGTGCCATGACCTTGCCTTTAAATCACTGAGAATGTTGGCAGCGTGGCAGGTACCCCAGCTTCTGCTGCTTGCTGTGAGAAATAATTTTTATGGGTAGTGATACAAAAGGAAGCTGAAGGATAGATCTTGACTGCTTTCAGCTTGAAACTGTAAATCTCTTATTTTTCTGTGGCAATACTTTTGGTGGTTTGGTTCTCTGTCCCTCAGATGTAGCTCAATGTTTTGAGTGTAGCGTTTTGGTTCATTATACATAATGTTTCTATATGTATGTGTATTAGGTTATGTTATTTTTGTACAAATAACTTTATTACATCCACATCTGAATTCCCCTGTGTACCTCTGCATCTTGTTAAAGAGGTCAAAAAAGACTGTTTTAATAAAACTAACTTAATTCTGAATCCCTTCCCCTGCTTTTTCCCTCACATACAAGATGCTATAGTCTTAACACCACAAGAAAGATCTTTTCTTTCCTTTAATCTGTATTAGTGGTAATAGCCTAGGTTTCTGGCTCGCACAGTGGTCTTGGGCCAGCTCTTTTCATTGCAGAAGGGGTGCTGCAATGTAGGGAATCTGGGAGAGCTGTGATCCTTCCAGTGCTTTAGTGATGACAGTTCCAGGTGGAAGGATGGTCCCACCCTTTGTGAGCCACATTTTTATCAAACACTGGGTTACCAGGGCTCACTGACTCAGGGGCTCAGGTGAGGACACAGTTACCCTGTAGTCTAGATTTAAAATGGATTATGAATCAGTCCCAGGTTCTCCCTGCTTAGGAAATTGATGATCAGGCATAGGGTGACTTTTTTAGCTACTTCTTTTTCCCTCATCAGTGCTGCTGTTGGTGTGTTGTTTTAACCTGACTTTATTTGCTTAATCAAGGTATACTTGGTGGATGAAGGGGTGGAAAGGAAAACAGAGGTCCTCAGAATGTGAGTCCTTCCAAGAGTGGCCAAGACAAAAAATAAAATAATTATAGAAATGGGTACGAGATGGTTGGTTAACATCAGCCTTTATACGTAGCACTTTCACAGTTAATGTACTTTGCTTAACCATACTGCAGTGTGTGATAGTTCACGCTCAGAAACCAGCAGGCTTTGTTTTGCTTATGGTGTCTTTTACTGTTCATTTATCAAAGTCTAAAACCCAGCTCCTCATTCTGCATCATACATGTTTACTGGTGTGCAGTGGATCACGAGCGTGTCCCAAGTCCAGCGTCTGTTGCATATCCTTGATCCTTTGGGCAGTCACTTGCTCTTTGCCAGGACATGTGCCACAGTCCACAGCCACATAAGGACCCACTTACTATGATAAGAACTAAGTTCCCACCTCACCACTTTCCTCCTCAGAAAGGATCGTTTTTATTGTGATCCAAAAGCAGTGTGACAGTTTTATAAATATTCTCTTTGTTTTTGGAAACTGAAGAACAACACTAATAAAGATCGTACTATTGTAGGATGATGTGCTCCTTTCCACTAGATGGGAGTATGAGATAACCAGATGTAAGAGAGACCCTTTTATAGCTGTACTAAAATATGCTCACTCAATGAAATTTTACCAAATAAAGATTTCTGACCAATGTGCGCACAAAGAAAAGAATTTGCCTTTCTGCCCTCATGTCTGTCTGTCTGCCTACACCTGCTGCCCCGTCTGTCTCTCCCCCACCTCATAAGTCAGATCTAATATTTGAGTTCATACATTGAAAAGAGTTTTAAGGAAACTCAAAACACAAGAATATATAATTATCTGTCATTTTGTTACTTGACAAAGAGATTCATTTAAGTTATTAGATGTTTGTTTTTAATTTTAGGGTGTTACTGATTTACCCAACCTTTCCTCCTCCTGCCTCAGCCTTCTGAATCGTTGGGGTTATAGGCCTGTGCCACCACACCAGGTTAAATTCTTCTTAATGCTAGCACATTACCTTTCTGTATGATCAACCATAGTATCTGTGAATAACAGTTTAGTTTCTTTCTGATGAATCCTTATGATTCCTATTTTTTTAAATTTTTCTCACTTCTCTGAACAATACCTTCAGGATGATATGAATAGAATTGGATATATCAAGTTACTTTCTTGTTTTCAATCTTAAAATTAATGCACTAAGTTTAATGTTTGCCTGGTATTTGATTTTTGCTTTGTTTTTTCCAGAAACTCTGGAATCCTGCTGGTTCTTTCAATGAAGTTACTAAACAAACTGTTAACATGAGAGGTGTTGAAATGTTTCCAATGCCATTTCTGCCTGTAATGAAGAGCAAATATTCACTTTATTAGCTTCTGCTGTTACTCTTATTTTCCTTCTTGTACTTGGGGGTAATTTTGCCTTTTTCCCAACTTCCTAAGTTGAATACGTTTGCTTCATAATTTTTGTTTTCTCCTTTCCAATTTAAGCTATACAGTTCTTTTGTTAGATATCTCAGTATGTTAGCGTGGACATTCAACCTAATAACATCTGGTGTTAGTTTACACCGTTAGTCTCTTCCTAAGTGATCAATGTAAGATCTTTAAAACACTCATGTCTGTTGTCCTGTGTTTCAGATCCAACTTAAATTTCTGATACCACAGTTTTCCTGCTTTTCTGTCTTGCTCTGTTGCCTTTCCCAGCTTCTGGCCAGTGCTGCATGAATCCTCACTTAGTGCCTCTCCACTTTCTGTAGGAGGTGAGGATGGTCTTTTCATCTCGTGTACATTGTATGTGGTGCCCTGGCTCCCAAATATTGTGTTTTTGTTTTTTTGTTTTTTTGTGTGTGTGGCACTGGGGATTGAACTCACGACCTTGCGCTTGCCGGGCAGGCGCTTAGACCACTGAGCTAGATCCCTAGCCCTCCAAATACTGTTTTTTACCAGACTAATTTTTAACACTAGACTTATGTATTCTACTATCTCCTTAATATTTTTACTTGGCCTCACAGGCATTTCAAATTTACAGTAGTTTTAAGGACTTTTGTCAAGCTTCCCTGTCCCTTACCTCAAATCAGTCTTTTGTATTAATTATCTTAATGCATTAAATACTCCTCTCACCAGCTTACTTCTTAATCCCTTAAACCTATGTTCATTTTTTAAGAAACCAACATTGCATCCAAATCAGCCACAAAGTAATTTTTATGTTCCAGGATAGCTAAAATCTATTTCTTTTCATCACTACTGATGAAACCTTAGTCCAAGCTATAACACATCTTACCTGGACCACAACAATAACCACCTAACATAGAAATTCCATTTAGAAATAGCCACAGTGTAGCCGGGCGTGGTGGCTCACACCTGTAATCCCAGCACTTGGGAGGCTGAGACAAGCAGATCGTTGTGAGTTCGAGACCAGCCTGGGCTACAGAGTGAGCTCAAGGCCAGCCTGAACGGCATAGTGAGACCCTATCTCAAAAACACTGGGGCTGGGGATCTAGCTCAGCAGCCTAAGCGCCTGCCTGGCAAGTGCAAGGTCATGAGCTCAACCCCCGGTGCCGCAAAAAAAAAAAAAAAAAAAAAATAGCCACAGTGTCGCTGTTACTAGAACCATTCCATTGAAAATTAAATGCACAGTTAACATGTTAACAGGTCTCCCTACTTCCAAGTATGTTTTACCCTTAATCCATTCTCCATTTAGTAGGGTTTGTGATATTTAAAATTACAGATGGCATCATGTTATTTTATTGCCTAAAGCCTTTCCATGCTTCCCAATTACTCTTGTAATGAAGGCCAAATTCCATACTGTGTTCTCTTAAGTCCTGCATGGTCACATGCCTGCCTTTCTCTCTAGCCTTTTGATCATCCCATTTATGTTCCTCACGGTAGTCATACCAGTCTTTGCTGGTTCCCTGAGGAACAATCATCTTCTTAAATCATGACCCCTGCAGATGCTCCTCTTTCTATCCAGAATTTGGGAGACTTTTCCTCTCCCTTCTTTCCTTTTCCCTATGCACAGAATACACTGTATTTTCCACATCCTAAACCTAAATGTCACTTTCATATGAAAGTGTTTTCTCACCAGGCTCAAGTGAAAAGTATTCCCTGTCTGGCTAGTCCTAGAAGGTTGGCGATCTGGCCCATTTTTTTCACCACTACCCTAGTATCGAGCACATTGCTTGGCACATGGGCATACATATAGGTTCTACGAATGAATGTCTGACTTTCTACATAGCTGGTCCTGGACAGATTAGGAAAAGGAAGTGATGCCCTTACCATGATGGCGGATACTTTTGTTCATCTATCTTGTTGTACACGCTGGAGTACATGGTAGGTGGTAAGCGAGTGAGAAAAAAATGAAAGAAAGAAGAGGAAGGAAAAAGGAAGTGTTAGAAAGGGACAGGAGGGAAAAGAAAAGGAAAAGTTGGAAATGGGAATGGAAAGGAAATGAGAAAGTTAGTCTCTGATGAAAAAAGTCATATCAGTTCACCTGTCTTTCAATTAAAATTTTTTTTGGAGGAAAGGCAATGAAACATTAGCATGCAATAAAATAGGGAGCCTCTTGCTGTGATAATTTTTTGGTGTTTTTATGTATTTGTTTTGGTGAGAGAATAATACCAGAAGGCTTAGTTTCAGACGTGCCCCTTCGAGCACATGCTTTTTAATCATAATCTGAAGTCTTACAAGGAAAACATATATTTTTATATTTCCTTCTTGCTTAAATTTGTGGATGCTCATCCTTCCCCCACAAAAGACTTGCCTTTGTGTACCGTTATATATGTTTAAAAGGATTTTATGAACTTTATGTGTGTGCATATACTTATTACCAATTAGATATAGTTAACCATTTCCTGCTTATATTTCCTAAATTGTAGAAAAATATGTCGTAACTGCAAGTGTGGCCAAGAAGAGCATGATGTCCTTTTGAGCAATGAAGAAGACCGAAAAGTGGGGAAACTTTTTGAAGACACCAAGTATACCACCCTGATTGCAAAGCTGAAGTCAGATGGAATTCCCATGTACAAACGCAACGTTATGATACTGACCAATCCGATTGCTGCCAAGAAGAATGTCTCTATCAACACCGTCACCTATGAGTGGGCACCTCCTGTCCAGAACCAGGCACTGGTAAATGAAAGGGAATAGGAGTCTCTCTATCCTGGACCTTTTATTTAGGACAATTCCTTTAGTGCTGTAATCCACCTCATACACCCTACATCTGTTGTTTGGGGTGGGGGATACTATTACTTTGACTCTGGCTCCTGTTGCAATCTTTTGAAAGTAAGATTCGAAAATACCGCACAGAATTTTTCTGACTACCAAGAGGTTGTGGGGAATGACCTAGCCTGCTTAATAATTACACAAAAGTTGCATATTTTATCAGTCTGGTAACTCCTAGTTTTCTCTTGAGAATATTTCTCTTAAAGTAGCAAAGAATATTTAAGGAATAGAATTTCTGCCATTGTTTGCTGAACAAAAAATGTTCAACATTTTGTTTTTTTACTGTATAAGGCAAAAAATTCAAGTTTGTGTTGAGCTCCTTCCAGTGTTATGACAACTAAATGAAGCATTGAGAAGTCTTTGAGAAAGGTTAGGTCGTTTAAGTGAATCTTGTGGTATCATTTTTCATACAGTGAAAGTGCTGCTGCTCCATAGGCCATTGTAACCATGTCTGCTTAAAAATTTATGTTGTCTTTTAATCATATATTTGTTGCTTTAGCACAAGTAAATAGAAGAAATTAAAATACTGCACAAGTAGAAGAAATTAAGATATTTTTATAAACTGAAAAAAAAATTAATTTCATCAAGAACAATGTGTTTATTACTCATCTATCTCTATTTAGTATACCAATTTCTAATCAAACATCTCAAGATATTTACAGTGTGAAAATGAATTGCTACTAATGGATGAAATCCACTTTTCTCTTAAGTAACCTGCTTGTCTGTTATAAAAGATTGCAGTGCCTGGTGGCCAGTACTTCTCCCCTTTAACAGAGGTCTCTCCCCATGCTGCAGGCCAGGCAATACATGCAGATGTTGCCCAAGGAGAAGCAGCCAGTGGCAGGTTCAGAGGGGGCGCAGTACCGGAAGAAGCAGCTGGCTAAGCAGCTCCCAGCACATGACCAGGACCCTTCTAAGTGCCATGAGTTGTCCCCCAAAGAGGTGAAGGAGATGGAGCAGTTTGTAAAGAAATATAAGAGTGAGGCTCTGGGAGTCGGAGATGTCAAACTTCCCTGTGAGATGGACACTCAAGGTCCTGACAAAATGTACATCCCTGGTGGGGACAG
>RJWT010030925.1:0-14504 GCA_004365215.1 Cuniculus paca | reverse complement strand
TGTCTGGTGTTTAGTCCCAGCAACAGAAAAAGTAACCAAAACAACAAGTAAGAGAAAATAATTAAACATCAAGCTGTATTTGCTCCTTTCCTCCTTCTGAACCACAAGCTAGCTGTTCCTGAGAGAAGCAGAAAACCATGTTAACAAGGCTATGATCAGCAAGAGGGGCGGGGGCAAGAACATAAATTAAGCAAGGCATGAAAGCCAATGTGACCATAAAAGCCACCACAAGGTGCGTTTCTGCTGAGTCCCCTGCCCTAGTGCCAGAAGGAGAGATGTAAGTGCTTCCACCAACTGGGCACATCTGGACTCCACCACAAGCACACCAAAGCACTCTCTTGCTGGAAGGTTTGCTTGGTTCCCCAATCAGAAAACCATCAATGGGGTTATTCAAAGAAGCTATGGTTTACTAAAACTAAGATCCTTCTCAAAATAAGACAGACCTACATAAATAATAAATATTAATAAGAAACCAACCACAATATACCTGAGAGTAAGTAGTGTTTATTATCCTAGTTTTTTATTTTTCCCAAGCAGTACTACAACAATGGTAACAGCCAACATTTACAAAGTACTGCTCTTATGACAGTCTCTTGTAGTCAGGAGTTGCAGGGAGAAAGATTACAATCAGGACACAGAATTTATTTATAATATTATTTATGACCATTACCCAATGTTAAACACAAGAAAGTGCAGGAAATCTGTTCACAACACCGAAGTCTGTTCTGGGAAGGCCCAAAGGCCAGCAGTGGAAACTAGAAAGTCTAAGTTGGCGGAATGAAGTATCTGTGCTAGTAGGTTGAGGGTTCTACAGTGGAGCCAAAAAGCGACACTCAAATAAGGACCAGGGCTCCTCAGCAACAGTGGCATCCCACGCTTCTCCGACAAGAACAGTCAAGTACATGCCAGGAAGCCAGCGTGACAGCTTCTCCTAGAGTTTCAACAGCAACCATCTTCCCCTCTGGAGCCAGAAAGTGATGCTCAAAGTAAGGACCAGAGCTCCCCAAAGTGAACCGCAGCCACTCTCAGCAACAAGGTCCCGAGCTCCTCCGATGATGATGACCAAATTCATATTGGGGAACCAGCCTGACAAGCTCCTCCAGGAGAACCAATGGCTCCAAACAATAGCACTTAGGAGAACCCACAAGGCCAATGCTCTTCCTCTCCACATCTCTTTTTATGCTGGTAACTTTCCTCAGGTGGGCTGTCTACACTCAACACCATGCTGATTTAATTCAGCTGGTGTTAAGTTGACCACCAGTTTTTAATCCATAACACAGTCAATCTTTCAAAAGCCAGTGATGTAATATTTGGTTTAATCTTTACCACAAGTCACTGTGGTGAGGACTTACTCCCATCTCAAAGATGAAGTTTAAACTGAGGCACAGTATGCCCAAGGCCACATGGCTAAAGTAGCAATGGGACTTACACGAACACTACACTATTAATTCCACACCCTTAGGTCCTGGGATGCAGTTCATATCTCATCATAAAGCGCTCCTCTAATTCGTGCACAATGATAATTTAATTAGTACAAATAAAGTGGCCCCTAGGAGAAGCTTAAGCTTTAAGAACGAAGACAAGTTGACAGTCCTCCACCAGAGAAGCAGAAGGGATCATCTGTGGACCAAATGTACATTGCAAAAAAGAGGCAAAGCTGTATGGGGCCATAATTCCTTGAAGTGATGGGCTCTGTCCACTGCAATCTAATTTGTCTAACTGGGCAACAGTGATGCCCCTAGGGAACACCTACTCAAACTTTAAAAGGTTACAAAAATCTGCAAAGAAAGTGAAGAAACTGGCACACAGGGAAAAGGCCTCTAACCACTGTTATGGAAGGGAATTTTTAAAGAGTCACACAACTGAAATATAAAATCCTTTTGTGAAAAGCTACTGTATTTCTGTTATATCCACAACCATTAAGACAGTGGAAGACAGAAAATCAAGGCCCAGGGACACGCTTAAGAATATGGAGGGTATGTAGTATAAGGATAGTTCTGTTACTTAGTGCTGGTAGTTATATGGCTTTAGACAATCCACTTCATCTATCTGCCTTTAGTTTCCTCCTCTCTAAAGTAGAATAAATAGTATATGCCTGATCAATCCAACAAGTTGCTATACTAATAATACTTTTTTATCATTTTAAAAAATCAGAAGAGGCCTGTGGATCCAATAGCCTCAAATCAACACTCACAACTACAAGGAATACACACTTATAAAACAAAGACTATAGTGTGGAGGGCACTGCTCTTGCCACCTTAAGCAGTTAGTGCACTCAAGCAAATAAAGACCATCAAGGAACCTATGAATAGATTCAAATTTTAAATCAGTTCAAGGAACCTGTGGCTCAGGAAATTAGTTCTAGCCTGTATTAAAAAGAATAAAAATTTTAAGACTGGTAACTCAATCAATTAAATGGAACTTCTTCATGAATCTACTTACTCTGGGAATTGTATTAACATGTACTTAGGTTCATATTAACACCTTCTTAGGTTGTCTTCTTTTCCAAAACCTGTAAAAAGAGTTTCATTTAGCCCTCAAAATATTTCCCCTAAAGAACAACATAGGGCAAAAAATTAAAAATGAACAATAAAACTTTCAGATTACTGAATGGGCTTTCACACATTTTCTGTTCAGCTTCACACATTATTAAATTGTTTCTTTCCCTACTCTTAGGAGACTCAGTGTCCCCCAAAAGCTGTATTTCTAAACCCGCATATTGGTCCTATGCCTAAGTATCTACACCATGCTTTCAAAAACTGTCTCCCACTCTTGCAATAGGACTGCATTCTGCTGATGGCTCATTTAGTGGACAATTTTATTTCAAGGTAAGGCGAAGTTTCCAGTAACATCTATGCGATATTTTGTCCTTTCAATACTTTACTAAAGTTATGTTTATCCTTTTTATGCACACATTATGCTCAAAGTTAAACGACTCTGAAAGGCTTGGTCAAAGCAGCTGAAATAGCACAAATAATTCTGCTTGTGTAGTGTAGAAGACTGTTGTAAACTGATATTATGAGTCATTAATTGCTCTGTCCCAGCCCTCAGTGGCTTTGGAAATTATGCTTCTGGCTAAAAGGACAGTCTCTGAGAAGTTCACTGAACTTCTGCAAACAATTCTTAACCTCAACTGACCTAGTTTTAATTCTCATCCCCCATCATCAAATGCTTTTGGGCAGGCATAAACAGGGAGAACATAAATTTAGAATATATTGCATTAGTTTTTATTAGCTAACATGGTAACAACTTGTTTCAATTTCATCCTTATCAATACAAATTTTTCAATTTTAATAAAAATTTTAATTTCCATTGCTCTATAACACGCAATTATTCCAAAGAAATGCCTTAGCTTGACCTTGGACCCTTTTTCATAATGATATATCATTTCATTATCTGTACTAACATTTTATAAAATCTGTTTAAGAACGGATGCAGAAAACTTTCCTATAAATTAATTATAATTCATACATTAATTTCTTAATAAACATACAGAAACTTTAAAATGTATATTAAACATTAAACATAAACATTAAATTTCTCATTTAGTAAATTCTCCCCAGAGTTTCATTATCTTAACCTTTTTCTTTAAAATGGCCAGGCTTGGTACAGCATGCCTGTAATCTCAGCACTCAGGAGGCTGAGAGGCTGAGGTCAGAGGATCACTGTGAGCTCAAGGTCAGCCTGGGCTACATAAGCAAGTTCAAGGCCAGCCTGAACTGTACGGCGAGACCCTGTTTCCAAAAAAAAAAAAGGTTAGATAATGGGACAAAAACTGTAAGAAATAAAATACGCAAATTTACGTGCAATAGAAGTACTGAAATGGCAAATCAATGAAGATAAAGAACAGGAAAATCAAGAAAGGCTATCACTAACAGACAATAATAGAGATGGAGTCAAGAGGGCATGAGAATTCTTGAGAGACGGATGGTGGCAAGGTCTATGATTTTTAAGATGATGGGCTATAAGGTACTAACTCAAATGGAGCTACGGGTTGGAAAAGAAACAAGACAAAATAAAACATTTGTGTTATTTTTCAAGTACCAGGTTATAACAATTTGGAGAAATACAGTCTGAGATCCACCTAGGCTTTCCTGCCTTTCCTTGCTAGAAGAGGACAGGGGATGAGAACGAAGAGCTGGCAACCTCACGCTGTCAAGCTAATTTGAGTGAATCATTCAATATCCATTTTTCATTTGCCCTTTATGAACCAGATGCTGAACTTTGAACTGAGGTAGTATTTTGACATCTAAACTGTATTTCAAGAGTGTCTCTACAAGGGTTCACACATAAAGCAACGCAGACTTCAGAGGTTCAGGCCAACAGTACCATTACCAACAAGGAGTCCCCTCTACCAACAAAATGCGCCACATACTCATACACATTTCTGCTGCGTTTGTCCAGTGAGTTCACTGCAGCCTGAACTGGAAATGTGGACCTGAGACTTCCTTCATTCCTGAGTCAGAAGCAAATGAACAGGGTCAGGAGAGACTAGTGCATGAGCAGTGTGAATCTAATAGTTATCTCCAACCCACACACGTAAACTCCATTGTGTTTCTCAGTAACAACAGAAAAATAGAGCTCAGCCTGGGTGGAGATCAAATCTGAACCCAGAGTGCTTTCTCACTTCCTTATTGACAAAATATGTGTAAGCAGTGTCATGAGACAGAATGTTTCTGAAAATTGTGGCAGCATTTCCCAAAAGGCAGCAGCTCCTTCACAACGAAGCAACCACAAAAAAATTATATTGTAAGTTTTGACATCTATCTATCTACCTACCTATCTATGTCAACTATTAGAAATAAGCTACTTGTTTTGCATTCAGAATAGAAAAAAATGTTTAAGATTCAAGTCTAACATACAAACTATAGTATGTTCAATACAGAATTCACAGGCTATTTTCTAATTATTCCACTGTTCTCTGTTTTATAAATTATAAATCAGACCAGTAGACAGAAAAATTTAACCCTTCAGAATATCTGATGAGGGGCTAGGGATTTAGCTCAGTGGCCTAAGCACCTGCCTTGCACTTGCCAGGCAAGTGGTGCCGCAAAACAAAACAAAACAAAACAGTGTCTGATGAAAATTCAACATGCTGGGTTAAAGAAATATTGGTGATTCCCAAGATAAGTAAAAGTATGTAACAGAAAGTACACTTTTAAGGAAATTTATACTTAAGTTTTTCTAAACTCTCAAAGGATTTAACTACAAAATATAGCATGACCTGATACAAAGATCTATTTAATCATGCACATTAAGGACCTGGTATGTCAACATTTGACCAGTTTTCAAAGAATCAGACAATTATAGCTCCCTCAACATTAAAGAGAATTTGATCTGCTTTAGGTGACTCAGAAGCCATCTCAGGCTCCTAAATACGTGTTGTTCATCATGTAAGACACTCAAATGTCCTCTAGCAGCATTCTCCCATCAACTGCTTGATAACCACCTTAGTGTTACACTATTGAGCAGTCTGGATTGTGTTTACAACTCTGTATGTGAAATACTTTTGATATTTTCAGTGAGCCTTAGTTGCTATTTGAATGTTGGTTTGCTTTTAGTACCTTCAGACTGCTGTAAAACGCTAGAAAATTAAATGAAAACAGTAAAGCAACAGAACTTTATGGTACAAAGTGGTAGAATTCTTCAATTCAGTGCTCTTATTTTCAAAATGGAGATAATACCTCAAAAGACATTACCCTTTGTTGTGAAACCTGTAGAATTGTTATTAGCATTCACCTTGCAGAGCTACTATAAAGTATATAGAACAGTGTTTGCCACATAATAAAATTTATTGAAATACTAGTTACTATTATTTGTATTATTGCCATTAGAGCATCAATCTAGTACACTAAACAATTTTATTAACAAAACATATCTAGTAATAATTAGAAGGAGGAAAATCAAAGCCAAACAGTAAAATCTTTTATTTTAACCTCACCATAATTAAGTAATTTTCTTCGGACATAATGTCTAAGGAAGGAAAAGAACAGCCACAGGATTTGTGTTGCTCTGATGATATCTGAACGTATGTCAACACAAGAAAGAGCACCCAGAAGAGAAGCTAAAGCATCTGAGAACCAAGTGATCGATGGAATTGGCAGAACTGAAGCAAAAACCTCTTCTCCAGCAATATATTAACTAAGACTTCAGAAATGATAGTCACTACCAAAAACCAAACCAAACCAAACCAACAGAGCCAGAAGGGATTAACAGTTAAGAAACAGGAAAGGAGTGGCACAGTATAAAGACATCTTTCTATTACTTTTACTAACAGTGTTATGTGTAACAAAATCAAAATAATTCAACCCAACATATTTCATCATCAGTCAAAATTAAGAGCAGAATTTCTAAGTTCCTCTAAACTCCTAATATTATATTTGTAGTAAGGAAAGATTCTATAATGAGAATTTGTAGGTAATATAGCCATTACTATACTGGAAAGTTAATTTTCCATTTGGTAACTTTCCATCAAATTTCTACAAGAAAATAAAACAGAACAAGCACGAAACCATCTATACAGCTAGCAATCAGCACTTTATTTAGCTTCTATTTCTGTGTCTTTTTCACACTGTTCAGATATCTGTGACATGACTACATCTTTACATCTTATGCAGTCTTTACACACACTTTCATCACTTGTTGAAATAAACTTTCCTCTCATTTTCATGAGTACTCCTATTTATCCTTCAAGATTTGCCTTTCTCATCTCTTTTTTAGTCTTCCTTCTTAGTCTTAGTCTTCCTGAATATCTCACATACCAAACTGCAATCTTTTCTCACACTGTCACTAAATAACTGGAACAAGAGCAATCTCTCCTCAGGTACAGGTCACGTTTTTTAAGAGAAAAATTCATCATGCAGACCCCGTATTTCACTTCAGATTCTACCACATACTTCCTCCTTAGTCAAAGGGCTCCTGATTCTTTAAAGAATGGGTATAAAATATGAAGTAATTAATCCCAGCACTCAAGAGGCTGAGGCAGGAGGATCACCTGGGTTATAAAGTGAGTTCAAGGCATAGTGAACCCTTGTCTCAAAAAGACAAAAGTAAATAAATAAATATATACATAAATAAAAATAAAATAACAAAATATAAAGTAAACATTTCCAGAAAAGCCCTGGACTACTCAGTAGACTGGTACCGAGAACAGTTTCTTATCGTACAAGCTCAGCTCAACAAATTGCAGCACAGTCCCTAAAGGACAAGTAACTGATCATGCTGACAAAAGGAAGTAGATTCCCTGAAGAACACTTCCAGTCAAAAAGTAAAAATAAATATACAAAATGTAAGACATACTAAAGGGTCTCTTGCAACTACCTCTGCATTAATCGATCTCAATCCTATCACATTAGAATGACTTGACTCAAGAGCTTAGTGAAGTATGCTTTGAGTTAAATCTGGACAGTAAAATATTATTTTTAAACACATGAAACCGAAGGTTCAATAGTGATTCTCCATATATTTTATAATTTATTAAATGATGGTATTTACTCATCATTTCTTGTGATCATTCATTCAGCATGAAATGTGGCCTGACTTTCATAACAGTGACTTTCTTTTTCAAATCAATGGTGAACAGAGGTGGCAAACCTATGGCACGCATGTTATTGTGCTTTTGTTTTAAGACAAAAGATGTTAATGTAGAGCTGGTATTTCTAAACTAAAACCTCAGTGTTGAGGTTTAATTGCAATATTGGCACAGATTGTGACAAATAAGGGAGTTTTGGATTGCAGCTTGGCACTTTGTCTCTAAAAGGTTCGCTATCACTCACCTAGAATTTACGTACTATGGCTAATGTTAAGAGTTGCACAGCACAAAAGATAACAGCAACTGCCAGTAAGCCTGACTGCTACTGACCAACACAAAAAGACATACAGACAAGCGAATGACCCTGAGTTACTGGGCGGATCCTCACCATGTTGTAACTAATCGAACTGGCCTGGTTTTGGAAGAAGTCATGCTGTGCCTTCTCCTTTCCTCTGCAAAACAGAACTAGGGGGAAAGTGCACATTATCAGAAATAATACAGGTTGGACATCCTCAGTTTGAAAGTGTGAAATCCAAAATTCACCAAAATCCAAAATTTTTATTTTCAACAGGATGCCACAAGCAGAAAATGTAACAAGTCACAGTCAAAAACATAGGTACCGCTTTACATTGTATAACTACTTTCAGGCTTTGTGTACAAAGTCTATATGAAACATGAACAAATCATGTTTACATTTGGGTATTGTTCCCCCAAGATATCTCATTATGTATGTGCACACATTCCAAAATCAGAAAAAGAAATCCAAAACATTTCTGGTCTTCAGCAATTAAGATACATATATTCCTAACTATAAGGTCTCCTTACTTTTAATTCAGTTATTTTACTACTACAATCCCAAATACTGAACTTTAAAATATGCCGAGTAGTAAGTTGTTTTCTTATTCATTTAGCTAATCAATACTTGAGAACGTCTAATTTATGTGATAAAAAGTTAAAGAGTAACTTTTGACAACTGCTGTATATTCCCTTTGGTATCACATGTTATGCCACTTCAGGAATAAGATACCTAAATCACCCCTTTTAATCTTTAATATCTGGACAGAAGATTTGTAAATGCGATCATAATCACTGAAATTGTTCGTTCTCAAAAAAACCCCACAGATAATGGTATTGTGGGTAAATTTATAAAAATAATTCTTGTCTAGAATTACTTACACAAACGAAAATACTTGTGGATGCAATGATATGTCTGAAGTTTGCTGTGTCACAGAGATACAGAAGAGGGGTGTACAGATAAAATAATTGGACCACAATCCAGTAATTGTGGAAGTTAGGTCATATATATACTGGTATTAGAACACTACTATTTCTATTTCTGAATATTTTATATTTTCCACATTAAAAAGTTAAAACCACAAAATGAGCAGTGGTCTTAATCCACTGTTCTGTGAAACAGATTTTATAGTAGGATTAGTATGGTGTCTTAAGTGACAGAAACTACTAAAAGTCAGACTGAGAGTTGAAATTCACATGAAGGCTAACTTTGAAAAGGATTCAAAGGTAAACCAACATGCCTAAAATGAACACATTTTTAAAAGTGGACCACAAAAATGAACAGCTAGGTCATCATTTCCATAATGGTACCCACCTATTTGATAGGAATTCTTCTACAATTCTGTTTTCCCCTCAGTTACCACCTACAGCCTTTGTATACCCCCCTCCTCACTTCAATCACTGGAAACACACTGGATACAAGTACCTATATATAACAAACAGAAACCTTTTACACTGCATATAGTAGGGTATTTACTGAATTTTTAAAGCATGCTTCATATTAATATTTTAGGGATGAGTTCAAAACCAGTATCATAAGCCTCCCAAAGGAACTCTTCCTTAATATCCACACCTAACACACACCCAACATAAAAACTCTAAAGGGACTATTCTGCGTATTATTTTGGCAATCAATGTTAAGTGCTATGATTCAGCTTAAAAATAAGCCTATTTCTGCAGAATATATCTTATTAATAAACTGTTATAAATTTTCCCAAACCTAAATGAAACAAAGTAGAACACTTCCATTTAACTAATGCTCAGAAGCACATACTAAAAACAAAGAACTTTCCTTTTTTAAATTATTTATCAAACTCATTGTGACTACTAATAATTGGAATTTGGTTCTTTGTGTCCTCTGTTGCTGTAGTACAGATGGTCATTAAAAATTAGAAACCCAGATTTTCCTTTATGTTTTTGGTGTGGTTTTCTTTCAGATCCTTATCAAAATGAATCCTCAAACACTAGAAATAGAAATAAAAATAATCCAGTCCATGAAATTCACCATTTCTCAATATGAAAAGAAAGTTTCCATAGTAACCTTATATATGACTAAACTGTGTAATTTCCTAAGTACCTATATTTGAGGAAAAGTAATTGACAACTGGAAGAGGAGGATAAAAGCAGAAGGAGCTTATACAATCAGCGATCTCTACTTTGTACTTCCTTTAAGCTTATATCCCCCAACAGATCAAGATTTTCCCATGTTCAACAGCCCCAACCGACTGTCTCTAGATGCTATGAAAATACGAAAACATATTTTCATAAGATCATCCTCAACACACTAAATTTAAAGAGAGGTGTGCCCGTATTTTTATATAGAATTCCCATCCAGATGGGGAATTCCTTCACTCATTTTTTCTATGATATCTGGTTATCTTTGGTCAGCCCTGTACAGGTCATTTGCTCTTTAATTCATAAATTATAATAACTTTTACTTCATTTTGCAGTGCTGGGGATGGCAACCAGAACCCCACACACGGTAGGCAAGTGCTATAACACTAAGCTATATCTCTACCCCTTCTAAAAATTTCTGAAATAGATACGTGGTTTTTAAAGTTGAAGAAAGACGTATTTAAAATCTGGATTTAAAATGCTTTGTCTTCTGGTCCTCATTGCTGTCTTTTCAGGAGAAAAACTATTACTTTTCCTAGAGGATTGTGGTTGGTTGTTAAGAGCAGCAGATAAACTAAATACATGTGTGCCCTTATCTACTGAAAATAACCATAAAAAATAGATAATACTTTAAAAGACTGTCTGATCAGTAAGTGGTGATCACATTAATGCCACATGCAAAACTGAAAAAAAAAAAAGTGCAGTCGGCGCTTTTCCACCTCTAGGGGTGCTGTCCTATACTTACAGCAATGGCAGCAAACTTAAGGCACATGCACTGCAGTGGGCTCAGGGAGCCCTCCGTGTGGGTACACAGCCCAAGTCACCCCAGCAGCCAGGCATTCGGGTTTAACTGCAGTGTTTGCACTCTGAGATAAAAAGTGGGTTTGGGGTTGCTGTTTGGGGACTCGGTCTCTAAAACCTTAGCCATCACTGCATCAGAGCATCCATTTGCCTATTAGATGAAAAGAATCAAAAGACTACCATCCAAAACCCTCCCACTGTCTCTTCTCTAGAAGGAGGAGAAACTGATGTTTCTAAATAACATCACATCATCAGAGAACAGGTTATAACATAATAATTCAAATGTAGCCAATACTGTAAAAAAGATTTTCTAGCCATTATTCTCTAGTTTTCTATAAACTGTTTTACGAAGTTATTCTTTTACTCAATCACTTGACAATTACATCACAAACCCCATGAATCATACTGAACTTGGATAACAAATTTAATTGTAAATTCAAAAATACAAAAGTGAATTCTACTGTTCTGTTCCTGCACCCTAGAGAGATATCTCATCATTTCAAAGATACGCCCAAAACCAAAGCACTAAATCCTGGAATCCACCCCATCACTTCACACATAACAAATGAGATGTAAAAAGATGATCTTACCCAGTACCTGAAAAACCAGCATTTATTCATCTTACTTATAATGTTATTTTGGTTTCTACTACACACACCCAAAGATGTGTTATTTCATGGCACATGACGATCTTATGTAATCACAGAACTATAAAATGTTCAAAAGAAGATGAAAAAATAAACCACTTAAAAATCAGAATAAAGGTGAAAGATGGCACAGGATTACACTGTTTATAAGAAAATATAGTCAGAAGGGAGGGAAATTTGTAATAATTCTCTGGGTATTCTTGTTTTTGTAATTGTCCTGCCCTAGGCTAGTCCCTTAAACATTTCCAATCTCAATTTTTTACTCTAGAACACTAAAATCGTGATGCCAGACTGAATCTGAAGTTTAAACAAAAAATGGAAAATATAAAACCATACTTAAAAAGCTATTTTCCAGTGAGAATTATCTTTTAAAAACTGCTAACCACTGATAGTATCTGGAAAAAAAAATGTGTACATGACTTTAGCATTTTGAAATTGGTAGGGTAAAAAGCAACTTTGCAGCCAGCTAGAAACTGAACAGATTACTGGGTAAATGCTTACCTTGGAAACTTGCCGCAGCCACCTTAAATACTCTGTGAAAGTATCAAAGCAAATGTAGTAAGTCTGGCTTTGGGGTCCAGAGGAACTAAAGGCTAAACAGTGCTGGTGCTTTTTCACTTCTTCTACCTATGAAAACAAGCAAAGGGAGGCAAAAACAAGTCAGACAGCAGAACCACTGGCAGAGTTCATTGACAATACCTGGCATCCGTGAGCTCACACAGATTTGCCTCTTTCCCTATGTGGGTTCCTCTTACTTAAAACAACTGGCTTCCTGCATCTGAGTTATGAAGAAAACAAAAAAGGAGTTTTACCTTCATTAGATTTCCTCTCCACAGTAAATCTCTTCATGTTTAAAAACAGTACTCCATTCTCCACCTTTTTTTTTTTTTATTCTATACTTCACAATAAGACACCTGGTTTCAGGCTAGGGATTTAGCTCAGCGGTTCAAGCACTTGCTTGGTAAAGCGCAAGGTCATGAAGAAACCCGGTTTCTTACTTCCCTCTTAGGAGGAATTTTCCTTAAGGGACATTTTCATTACTCTGAACTAAAGCTATATTTAAAAAGAGGTCTTCAAACCTGTAACATTAAATTTTTAAAAATTTAATGTGAAATTGAGCATAACTTTATATAAATTCTACATGAGAACTTTCAAGTTCTAATAATGCAGTGATATAGTCAAAATAATGAAATTTTTACTCCCCATAAATCCTTTACATGGTGGAAAAAGCCAAATGATAAAGTCACAGGACAGACTTCCATATTTCCTTTACAAAAATGACCACAAACCATGTTATGCAGAACACAAAAAAAGATTTCAAAAAGGTCTATCAAGACTAGGCTCTCAGACCAAACTGCAGTTAAATTAGAAATCAATAACAAAATATTTAAAAACCATATATGCTTAGCAAATAAATAACATTCTTTTAAATGACATACTTTTAAACTGCAGGCTTCCGAACATCTCACAGATGAAAAAGAACTCATACTCTAAAAATTCCTAGAACTAAACAATTATAAAAGTATTACATATCAAACTTTGTGAAATGAAATCAAAGTACTAGATCTATAGAAAGAAATTTATATTTTTAAAATATTTAATATTGGAAAAGATGGCAGAAAATTAATTTGCTTAGTATAGATCCTAAGAACATGGTGGAGAAGGAATCAGAGCCAAAAACAGAATATACTCAAAGTAGAATGATGGTAATGAAAAATCCAGAAACCCTTGAAACAAAAACCAAACATACAATAGAGAATATTAACAGAACACTGGTTGTTTGGAAAGACTAATAGAGTTGATAAATCCTCTGTCAAATTCTCTTACCCACTGTACTGCCTAAGTGAGTTTCTACCCACCCTAATCTTGTTTATCTTTTAGGACAGATAAATAAGTCTGAAGGTCAAAAAGTCTTCATGTAGGTTAGCCAAAACCAGCTGGATCTAAAATAGCTGCCAAACCTCTAACTTCATTACAACTCTAATTTCCATGCTAGATGACAAACTGACCAGTCACCCTGACCAGAAGCATCAAGCCGTACAAGGAAGAAAAAGAGGTGATACCCAAGTTCCAAGAAATGTCCACCCTTTCTAAGACATGAATATTCTCCTTTACCTACCCTTCCCCTTCATTTCTGCTAATCTGTATCTACGACCTGTCAACTCTAAGTGAGTTAAGAGGTTGATTTATGAGGTAACATACTACTTCTCCATTCTTTGGCCACTAAATAAATAAATTCAACTTTGGTTTCCTATCTGGCTGAGATCTCTGGGGTGTCCAGGTATCTCTCCTTGGGGAATGGAGAGAATAACTTTTTTTTGGTAACAATGCTATCAAGGAAAAAAAGACACTTGTAACAAAAAGGGGAGCAGTTACAGATTCACTAGAGATTGAAGAGATTATAAATAATTCTGTAGCAAATTCTTAGAAAAGATGTATTTTACCAACAGTAAATCTAAAGAGCTCTAGAGGGCTAAACAATCCTATACCATTTAGGAAACTGAATGAGTTTAAAAAAAAAAAATCAGCACCATATGGTTTTACAGGTGAGTTTTACCAAAGCTTCAAAAAACACATCATTTCAAATTTGTGGAAATGTTCACCGAACAAAAGATAAAGGAAAACATTAATCCAGTCTATGAGGCTGCCTTGTTCACTTTTCTTCGTTGCTGAGACAAACACCCGACACCCAAAATTAGGCAAGAAAAGGTTTATTTAGCTTACAGTTTCTGGGGATTTCAGTCCATAATCAGCTAACTCCAAGGCAGGGTGGCATGGCACTGGGGCAACACTTCAAGGCAGCAGCCAGAGCAAAAGGGGGCAGCCGTTCATGGCGGCTGCAGGCAGCAAGAGCAAACGGCACCAAAGAGGAAATCATGCCCCCATTCCAACCTTACACTGTATGTCGGCTCCAACCCTGGGTGGGTGCAGAACTCACACCGCCAATCCCAGCGCTAGAGAAAGAGTCAATCACAAACGCTAGATTCAGCTGCTTCCATGACTACATGAGGCTTGGGGGGGGGGGGAATCTGTATACAAACTGTAACATTCCACCCCTGGTGCCCCAAAGACTCATGTACATCCCTTATACAAAAGACATTTAGTCCATCTCCATG
>RJWT010030924.1:0-14491 GCA_004365215.1 Cuniculus paca | reverse complement strand
CGCAGGAAGTGGGGCGGGGCGGGGCGGGGCGGGGCGGGGCCTAAGAGGGGTCCCGGCGAAGCGAGGCAACGGACCGCTCCGGACAGCGTGGGGGCGGGGACAAGACGCACAGGGCAGGGCCTGGATGGGGGGCGGGCCCACAGGCTGCCGGAAGGAAAACCGAGCCCAGCCCCGCGGCTCCCCGCGGTCGGAGCATGCTCAGTGTGCGGCCTCGGCGGGAGCCTCTGCGCAACCTCGCTGGATTCAGGCAGCCTAGCCTCGGGCTTCCTGCACCCGCCCTCCTGTACGGCCAGTCGGGCGTACTTGCTTTGGGGGCTCTTCTGGCCAAATGAACCAGACGATCATTCCTGCTTCTGCTTCTCGACTCTATACCTCAGTTTACCTGCTGGTGACACATAGCCCCAGGCCATGTACCACTGGCCGCCCACCCAAGAGGCGCTGGAAGCGCCTGCCTAGTGCATCCAGGAGGTCTGAATCCTGGTCCTGCCCCGCGGGGCTGCACTGAGGCTAGAGCAGGAGTACTACCCACCTGGGGCTGCACTTTGGGGTTGTGCAGGCTATTCACCTGTTGCCATGGGGACCAGGCTGCAAGCTCTGTTGCATCTGGCAGGCTCTAACCATCAGTGCAGGAAGTCTTCCTGACCCTGGCAATGGGGGTGTCTTCATTTGCTTTTCAGTGAGCACAGGTGTCACTGCGTGGTTTGTGGATGTGTCAGAAGTTCAGCTATGTGCACCAGAAAAGCCATGTTTAGTCCTTACTTCCTTGCTTCAGAATGTGAAGTTATTTGAAGTTGGGACTTTTTTACAAAAATAACAAGTTAAAATGAAGTCATAAATTGGTGGGACCCACTCCAATAGGATAGGTGTCTTTACAAGCAGAATGCTATGTGAAGGCCCGCACTTGGAGGGATGCATCTACAAGCCAGGCACACCTGGAGCTACCAGATGCTGGAAGAAGTGAGCCTTCAAAGGGAGCATGGCCCTACTGACACCTTAATTTCAGACTTCTAATTTTCTATTTTTTAAGCCACCCAATTTTTGGCACTTAGTATGACCATTCTAGAAAATGAATACAGACACCATTGTATCTAACTTGATATAAATACGACAGAAGAATCACCCTAAAACTTCAGGGAGATGCCCTCATTAGCAGTTGTATTGGTTACTTTTCTTCGTTGCTGAGACAAACACCTGACACCCAAAGTGAAGCAAGGAAAGGTTTATTTAGCTTACAGTTTTTGGAGATTTCAGTCCATAATCAGCTGGGTCCAAGGCAGGGTGGCATGGCACAGGGACAGCACTTCAAGGCAGCAGCCAGAGCAAAAGAGCACAAAAAATGCAAGCCTCTTCTCTACCCTTAAATTGTACACAGGCTACCCCCCCACACACCTTTGGGGTGGGTGTAACACAAAATGTCCTTGCTCTCCATCACACAGGATGAGGATATTTGCAAAGAACCTTGACTCCCTGGTGAGTCTCTCAGTTAAACTACTAAGCTTCTCAAGTTGACACAATGTATTACCCATAAGAGCAGTTTCAGGGTTCCCATCACAAACTCATCATATGTTGGAAGCAGCATTTTACAGACCTCTTAGATTCTAATTGAAAGAGATCTTATACCCTGATCCTAACCTCCCTATTTTATGACTTTTCTATCAGGACTTGGCCAATATTCATACCCTGGTTGTGTGACTTACAGGATCCAACATGTTATCGCTGTTAGTAAAGATTGTTCAGAGAATCTCAGCAGGGTTTGTTTTGTGATGAGCCCCAGTAAATTATCATCAAGCTGCTGAAGGTCCCCACTCCAAATCATGCCTTCTCTGAGGCATGTTTAAAATAGCTGCAGGGAAAAAATGGAGTAGGCCCTGGTTACACAATGATGATTAAATCAAGGCACATTTTCTCTATTGAACCTGGATACAGCCTCAGAATTCTTCTCAACATTGAGTTCCAAATGAGCACTTAAACTCAAATGGCATCAAAAATAAACCATATTTGTCATTAGTCACTGTGAGACTTTAAGGAATTCACTCGACTCCTCCAATCTTCCATTTCATCGTCTAGAAAAAAATTTTATAAGAATCTACCCTATACATACAGACATGTAGACCACCTTCACCTATTAGAGTGTGCATATGGGTAACAACAAGCTACTGAATAATAATGCTATGTAACTGTCCTATTATAGCTTGTTACTACAGGGACCCAATCAGAACTGGAATCCCAACAGAATTGAAAAGTAGAAATAACATCCTGATTGAATCAGAGTGCCTACTCAGACCCTAACAAGTACACTCTGAAGCTACATTTAGTGCATGAGTATGACTCTTTTAAAAAAATCTGAGTAATATGTTAGTATGAATTTCTAGCTATTAAACAGAGACTAGCTGGAATTAGCATCTGATTCCCCACCTCAGGGAAGAAAAGCCTATGAAGTGTTCCAAGGCCCATTCAATGTAGGAATCAGGAGGGGTGGACAAAATAGAAGACAGTGTGAGCTTCCAGGGCACATGCATGGACCTGGTTCTACTGCAGGACTAAGTCATCCGTGCTGGGGAAGAAAGAATGTCTGTGTGGAACATCCAGGATCAGGAGTCAAAAGGAGCAAGAAGAAGTCTACCATCCCAACCAAAGACTGGCCTTCCGATAGACAAGGATCCTGGAATGTGATACCCCAGGGTCTGCAGTAAACAAAATGAAAACCCACACTGCCTGCATTTATTGCTCCAATTTCTTCCCTTTAGGGTAATTTCAAAAACCCTAAATTATTTTCATCAAGAGCTTCTCAGCCTCTTTTCCTTGTTCCATTACACTCTCATCCTGCCAACATTCCCTCCCTACCATTAAAGGAACACAAGATTGCTCCAAAGCAGAGACAAAGCTTGATATGAGGAACAGTAATGAACACAGGATAGAGCAGGAGATTTGAGTTTCCACCCTGCCCCTCACTGTCCTACTGAATCGCTGACTGCTCTGTAGGGTGATAGCATGCTATAGTTTGTATCAGGAATGTTCTCTAAAAGGTCAAATGTAGAAAGCTTGATCCCCAACACAGCAAGGGTCAGAGATGCGACTATGGGAGGTGATTGGATCATTAAGGCTCTAACTTCCTCAGTGAATTAATCCACTGATATATTTCTAATTTGATAGCATTATTAAGATGTGCTAGAAACATCAGGAGGTAGGACTTAAATTAGCCGAAGTGGGTCACTGAGAGTGTGCTCAGTAAGGGTGTATCTTGTCCCCAGTCCTTACTTGTTCATGGTCTTTCTCTGCTTCCCAACTGCTATGAGGCCAGCATCGTTCCTTAGCCACACCCTTCTCACCTTGATGTTTCCACCTCACCACAGGCCTAGTCATGGAGTCAGCAGGCCACAGACTGAAACCTCTAAAACTGTGAGCTGGAATAGTATTTCCTCCTTTCAACTGTTTATCTCAGGCATTTTGTCATGGCAACAGGAAGCTAACACACCCTATTAGGCTGAAAGGGTGAAAGTCCTTTGGGATTTCACATGTTCAGATTAACAAATCAAGTCCCATTCTTCTCTGGGAAGAAATTTGCATGAATAACTTTTTACAGAAGTGGGAAAACCACAAGAATGTATGTTCAACTTCAGTCTGACATCTTCAAGTGTTTTCTTTAAGATCAGCCAGCTTTCTTTTGGGCACTGGGAACCATGTTAATCTTCCCGGTTTCTTAAACATCTAAATAGATACCTTTCAGGTTAAGCAAATGAATATGACGTGTGATTGCTTCTAATGATTTGCAACCCAAGAAATTTGTTTAATAAGCCTCTCTTTCCAAGCTATTTTGTGACATTAGAGACCATTTACAACAAAGCTGTCTTCAGTAGTCAAACTTAATCCTTACTACCCTACCTTTGGGAAATGAAAGGATTTTATAACGATCACATAAAACCTTATGTGGTTTAAAAGCCCAGAACTCTGGACAAACATGTGATGGTTGTGTAACAAAAGAAACATATTACAGAGTTCCCACTTTAAGTGTTTTACATGTGCTTTGCTTTTAAGGAAAGCATCTCCAGTAGAGAGCTTGCTGATTAACACTATCGATTTTCTTAGCCTGGGTGTTCCTAGTGTTCCTATAGAGACTGGAGTCAAGAGCTGGAGTCAGTGCCTCAGGCCTGGGTGAGGCTTGAAGCCAAGAGTGTTGTGGAAGAGGAAACCTGAAATAGGAAGGAGGCTGTCAAGACCAGGGGTGGGCACCATATGCCTCTGGTTATACTCCGGTCCGGGCTATATGTCCTTTAGCATAGCTGAAGGCATAATGGTGGGATCACAGCAAGAAACAGGGCGGGAAGGAGGGGGCTTTGGGCTCTTTCCTCAGGGTAAGGCCATAATGGAAGAAAATCCTTCTTGTCAGGAGCCCCTGGGAGCTACCATTGAGATCTGGAGCCCTTTCTGGCTGTCGTTGGGTCAGAAGGGTGGGAAGGAGCACCCTACATAAGGAAAGGAGCCAGAGGTAACCCAAAGTCTTTTGAAAGACTTGTACTGAGACCTCCTTTAGGGGCCTGATTGATACGGGGACTAGAGGTGTGTTTAATGAGTCTTGTCACAGGCTAAACAACACTTGGTTGAGTGGTATATAGATAAGGAAATGAAGTTTGCCATCTGGAGCCATCAACATCTCCCCAGAAACGTGCTGGGGCAGTGGGATACAACACCCTATAGCAGAGCTCCTTCAACAATTGTTTTCCCCAAGCCCCTTGTGCCTGGCCCTGTGCAGTGGATGGCCCCTACTCTTACAAAGCAGATTTGCTGACTGAATATCTGCCAGGGTTGGAGGGATGAAGTCAAGAAAGGCCTCTACATGAGGAGAAACACCTGTCCAGATGCAGAACTACTATTGTGTATGGAATTCTGATCCAGTTGCCCAATAATTGTCAAAAGATCATCCCAAACCTTACATAACTCTTCCTTCTAAAATGTACCCACTGTGGAAACTTGAACATCCGGAGAATATATACCCTATATGCAAAGAATTACTTAAAAGCTAATTCTTCAGACGTATATTCAGCATAGAAAACTATTTCTGCTGGTGGAAACATTTGGAGGGAAGATTTCCCAACCTGTTCTGGGCTATTTGAGTGTCATGCACTCAGAACTAAGGATTTTGTTAGATGTTGGCCCTTTTGAAATTGGCTCCTACACTCATTACAAAGTGTTTTTGATCCATTTTCAGGAAGGGCTTTGTTTGTAACACGTTGTTGGCAGTTTGGGCAGAATGTTTTAAGTGGTGTGAAGTGCTGGGGGGTATGCACCTGGGCACCAGAGAAAGTGGGTACCCCCCTCCCTTCTGCCTTCTGGGATGAGTCAAAAGTGCCTGTTATTTTGTGACTTGGAAATTAAAGCAGGAGACATGGGGATTTTGATGCTGAGATTGTGATTTGCCATCATTCACTTCTGACTGGGAAACTACAAATGAGAATTAAGAAAGGAAAAACAGCCATGCCACAGTTTGTCTTAGCCACCAAAATAGGAACTTAAAAAAAAAAGTGGCTGTATTCCCTTGAAGGGGAACTTCTTCAGTCTAGCCTAGGTTCATTGGGCCATTGATATAAAATACAGTAACATAAGGCAAATATGAGAAGAGTGATAGCCACTGAGCAAAAGACCTGGTGGAAAAGATGATGCAGGCAACTGGCTGCCTTATCCTTTGGTGTGAAATAGCCCTGTTCCATTTGGGAGGTGGGAATGGTAGAAAGCAAAGTCTGTGAATGGTCCCCTGATCTGTCTAATCAAGACCAACAGAAAATGAAGCCCTATCTTGGTTGAGGAGCCTACAGGCAGGGAAAGGACAGAACTCTCACTACTGGCAGAGGATAAGGGAAGAGTTGTAGAGCTTGAGTGTGGGCCTGCCTCAGTGAGGGACAGTGTGAGTACAGCCATCTGACACATATAAAGGAAACCTAGCCCAGAGCTGCCCAATCCAAGGACTTAATCAGAAAGTGAACTAGTATGGCTTAGGGAGACCAAGGAAGGAGGACCAGGATTTCAGGGGCTAAGGGTCACTCTTGTTCCCTCTCTACCTCTCCCCTCTTTTCCTCTTCTCTAGCTCCAGATAGGCCACTCATGACCCCAAGGCTACATCCTTTCCATTCTCCCCTACCCCTCACCCCGGGCTGAAACAAATGTTCCCTTCCAAATACCAATGGAAGAAAACCCAGGGAAGACTTCTGGTTGACTGAATATGGATAACTGTGACAAACTCTAGACCGATCGCAGTGGCCAGGGACATTAAGTCCATACCAGCCAGACACATGTACTTGCCTTGGCCAGGAAAACAGATCTGATAAGGGAGGGAGTGGTAAGGGCAAGTAGGCTGCTACTTAGTTCATAGTGATGATCACCTCCTGTATGCCAGACTCTGGCATGAGCATCCCAAAGTCACATGCTATCTCTGGTCTTTAGAGCTATCTATCCACCAGGTAGGTGTATATGGATCAGGTGGAAGGGGCAGTGGTGAGTAGGGGACCCTGCTTCCTGCAGCCCTATCCATACCCCAACCCAGGCAGTGGAAGTTATTTCTAGCCAATAATAAGCACACTGATGGATGCAATGGAGGTTTCATAGAAACTGTTAAAAAGGTGACCCATTTCATGAGGCTGGACAATGAGACAGGTTAGTGCTGGCTGAGGAATACCTCCTCACATACAAGGCCTAGCAAAACATTGCCAAATCTATGCATTAATACTTTGTCTTTGGTGCTTATCTTGATTAGCACAATTATTTCAGGTTTGCTAAGTTACTAAGGAACTAGAAAGATGTGACTCATAGAAATTAATAATAATTGGAAATTATTGTGACTTACAAAGTGACAGACCCAAGACTATGTGCTTTATGTTTGCCTTCTTTTTGAATCCTCACAAAATCATATAAATTAGGTAATATCATTATCATTGTTTTATAAATGAGGAAACAGAGTGGTTGAGTAATTTGGCAAGATAACACAGCAATGTTAGAATCATTTACACCCAATTCACTGCCTCTTCAATGTGCAGAATCAGCAGAAGAACAAAATCTAGCCTTTAGTAAACCTCACAGGGAACATTTGTGGCTTTTCCCTGCAGTTTATACTATCTCCTTGCATATGGAAAATCTTCCATCATACTTAGCAGTGGACCAGTTGGAACTTTTACTTGAATGGATATAGTTATCATAGATAGAAAACTGCCTTTTCTTGCTGGAATACAAAGCAGGAACGATGTGTCTCTGGGTCTGGCAATGACCTTCTGTTTCTTGGTACTGGGGATCAAGCCTAGGGTTTTATGTGTGCTAAGAATGAGCTCTATTGTGGAGCTACACACCCAGCCTTGTCACTGACCATCTTTGCAAAGAAGGGAATCCCATAGAGACAGAGAAAAATGGAGCTCAGACTATACTTTAGAGCCCCTGCGTGCAGCTGAATGTAGTCACCCTTGAGCTTCTCAATTCTCTGTGACAATAAATAATCTTCTTTTAATATATAATCTTGAATTGAATTTCTGTTATTTGGAACCAACACACTTGAGCAATGCAAGGGTCACCCATGTGCCAGATAACATGCTACAGTATGCTCATATGTGTTATCCTTTTTAATACTCACAAATTTGTGAGGTGTCATCATACCCATTTTACAGGTAAGGAAAGTAAGGATTAAAGAGGTCAAGTGGAGCCAGGCATGGTGGCACATGCCTATAATCCCAGCACTTGGGAGGCTGAGGCAGAGGATTCTTACAAGTTCAAGACCAGCCTGTGCTACAAAGTGAGCTCAGAGACAGCCTGAATTCCACAGCGAGACCCTGTCTCAAAAAGACAAAAAAAAAAAAGGTCAATTGGCCTATACAAGGCTACTCAGCTATAAAACAGCAGAGCCAGGACTTGCATAGAATTATGGATTTCCGAACATCAATATTCCTAGGAATATCCTCAGTTCTAAGAATACAGGATTAGGGAGGAAAAGGGAAGGAGAGAGGAGGGAGAAGGGAAGGGAGATGAAAAAGATTGTGGTAGCATTTTTAAATTGAAGAATTTAAAATCTTTTGGTGTCAAGTTATGATGGTGAATTTCCAGGGCTTAGGAATTTTATCCTGCTATTTGTTCTTCAAATAAAAGAATCAGAGTTGCTGACTTAGTTTAAACCAACTCCAAAGACTGCAGAGTTGACTGCTGATTAAAAACTTGTCTTTTTAGTCTGAGAAGGAAATAGTAGATATGATTTCCCTGAATATGTGGCATCTTGAAAATTTGACTTTCATTTGCAACACTTGAAAATGTCAATGATTGGAAAATATAATAATTATTAACAAGCTAGAAATAATCACTGAGTATTCACTTTGTCATCTACCTATGCTTGTGTGATAAAAATAAATTAGAAGCAGTTTCAATATGAATTTAAAGGTGATTTTAGAATCAGTGCAGTTTTTCTAGTTACCTCAAGCTAGATAGTCCATGGGCTACTTCCAAAGTATGATAGTTCCTAAATTAGTAGACTTTCTAGATTCTAGTAATGTAAAAGGTTGATTTAGATTCAATGTACTTTTCCATTTATGAATTCAGTCTGAATCTTTTAAGAAATAAACACATTCCAGGCATTTTATTTCTGTTCTCTTTCAAAGATACACAATCATTTTTAATGGATAAACCTGTATTAAATTGCATTTTTCAAATTCTCATTGTTTCATTTCCTTTTAGTTCTGCTATCTAAAATTTTTTCCACCTCATTTTTTCCCCATCTTTGTTGCTTCATACATATTCTATAGCCAGAGCTCCCTTGTTGCTGAGTACTAGGGAGACCTGATAACAGGGTACTGGTGATATTCAGGAAGGAAGGAGTCGGCTACTCCTAACCTTGTTAGCTACAAAAAGATTTTCAGATTCCTGTTGACTTAGGAATGAAGCTATTGGAATTTGGTTCAAACCTACATCTTGCATCAGTGGAAATGGGTATTGTGATTGCTATGTTGAAACTAGGCTCAAATGCATTGGGAGTTTTATACCATGTTTCAAACTTCCAAATAGATAATGTCAGAACATTTCTGAAATGGGAGACTAACATCAAGATATACTGCACCAATCAACAAACATCAGGCAAAGCAGAATGTAGGACCAGGGATTGAGGAGACGACTAGAGAATTTCCATTTCCATTCCCTGTGTCAACAGTGTGGTAACTTACCTCCTAGATTGCTTTATGGCTCCAGGAGAAATTCTCAGTAGAATTTCTTATGCTACTCTCAGCTCAATGTTCAAAGCAATGGAATTAGACATGCTGTAGTTTATGAAACTGTTTATGAAAGGATTTTTTTTGAATTGTTCAGGAATCCAAAAAGAGTTCAACTTTGACAGTTTAAAACAACAGCAAAAGGGTCATGGTGGCCTCCCCAGTGCAGCTTTATGATTGAGGTACTCTCATTGAAAATACAAATTTTTCCATGAATTTCTCCCAGCCTATGGATGCTCCATTTAAAACTTTTGCCTTTTTGAGAGGATTTCTACACTATGAAGCAGGTGACAAAGGTCATATTATGATGATGTTTCTGGGATGATAACATTTTGATTAGATATGCAAGAATCTTCTATCCTTCCCAAGGATGTCATATTCTAACATTTTCCATTATTTTAAGAAAATCATGTAAGTTGATTCTATTCTGCAATAAGAACTTGAATTTTGTGGCTTATTTTCTTTGCTGTAATATGCCAGCACCGTGGGCATCGTTGCAGGGAATAAATGACTCTTCCCCAATAAACCAAATGCCTAAAGAAGCCCCTGGAGGAGGCAGGGATGTCCATAAAAGTTGAAATGGATTTCATAATATGGCATTCAATTTAGTGTAATAAGTAGAATTCAAAAATAGTCTATCTTCCAAAAGACAATACCTCTGCTACTAATCAAGGGTAGGAGTGGTTTTCCACCAGAATCAGACATACATGGCATAATGTATGCTCAAATATATTTGTTCTATTATTTCTTTCCCTCCATTTAAGTCACTAGTTACCTGGAAAATTGAGAGTCTCTATGTCTTTAAGCTTGAAAAATTAGCCCCTGAAAGATAACTACCAGAAGGCATTTATCAAAAGGCCAATTCTGTTTCTGTATCATATTAAGAAAAAGCGTGTGTGTGCACTTTTGTAGTTATACCTCCAAGATTCTCTGTAACTGAAAATATTTCAATGATGTCAGTAAACTGACATCATTAATTGTTCTCCAGTACTGATATTGCCATGAAAAATAAAGCTTCAGTGCTCAGCGTTGGGAGACAAAGTGAGAAAACTGTTTACAAGTTTGATAGATAACATCATGATGCGAATAAGAAAAACTAGGCACTGAGAGAGAGTGAGATGAATATATCGGCAGAATGATTCTATGGTCCTGGGTCCATTGCCACTGAGTTTGATGAAAAATCAGCACAAAGACAAGCGATAAGGGAAAATACAGAACAATAAGGAAACCCTCAACCCAAAAAGGTATTAAACTTAAGTTTCCATAAATGCCATCCCTCTAAATGTCTGAAAAAATCAAGATGAACTAATGAATACTGTAAATTATGTATTTGCTAACATAAAACTTACAAATGTCATTTTGCAAACTAGTTTTGAGAGTTTGTTTTTAAATCTTTTAAAAACAATTTATCCCTAAATTTTTAATAACATAAACACGAAAATAGTTGACACATTACCTGATGCAGCTCAGTGATTATTTTCATAAAATGTTATTGCATTCACATTCTATCTTGCTTTTAAGGAAAACAATCTGTAAACAGGAACTAGTCTTTTTTGAATGTCTAATTTAAAAGATATTTTGGTAATAAGATTTTTAAAAATATTTTAATGAGCAACCAAATGCTGTTTTTTCTAAGTACTTCTACTTCTTCCTACACTAAGTCCTTAACTGTAGCCAGTGTTTTCATAGGCTGTCCCTGAATTCTTTGTTTCATGACTGGGAAAATGGATTGTAGTTTCCTCTGAGCCAAACTTTGCCAACAGTCTTCAACCTGTGGTTGTTACAAAGCCAAAAAATAACTTTTAAGTAAATTCCTGTTTTGTTTTGGTGGCATGGGAAGATGAAAATGCCAACGTTGTACCCTGGAGCAAGGCCCAGAGATGAAACTGGAGACCTGAGTATCTTTTGTTTTCTGGATTTCTGCAAGCTCTTTAGTTACACAAAGCCTCAGTTTTATTGACTGTAAAATGGAGATAATAGCACCTGATGAATAGGGAAGGTTCGCAATTGAATGTGACAATGTGAGTGGAACTGTCTAACCACAGCAAGGTCTCAAATTATTAGCTTCCTTTTGTAAAGACTACACAACACTATTTATAGGATCTTAGAATACTCATGTAGTTCTTTACTGTTGCTCAAAATGCTTTCACATCAACCATTGATTTTTCCCATAATAACTTCAAAGCCAATGTTCACCTTTCTCCTAACTTCTAGGCCTTAGTGGCCTTAGTGTCCTATTTTTTTTTTTTTTTTGCCTCTCACTGAAACTGCTGTCCTTTGGAGTGCTGGGTATTTGTGTCACTTCACCAGCATCCTGGCTGCTCTATCCTGCCCCATGCCTAGCACAAAATGCAAGCCCCTCTTGCAGACTCTATATTGCCATGTAATTATTTCTGCAACTAGACCATAAGCTCTATATGGCCAGTAATGTTCTTAGTGGTACTTGAATCTCTAGCCCAGGGTCTGGCACATGTCAGGTGGCAGTAAATGATAAGAGTTAATTGATTGATTATTTAAAAGAATGAGCCAAAAGAGAATGGTCATATTCTTAGACAAACTTGAAAACAAACTCTGGTAGGAACTCCCTTAGTTACTGGTTCAATACTATCTGTAATTTCTTTCCAGATAAATATGATGAGACATCCCAGCTCTGTTCTTGTCTTTGACCCTATCATCAGGGACCTTCTTTTCAGCCTAAACTAGCTCTTATCTGGATAACTTCAGGAAGAGTCCATTAAATTGGCTACCAGTTTTTCTTCTCCAAACCAGGTTTTGCATGCTCAGGGTCATGCCCAAGGTCAATCTGCTAAAACCTCACTTAGTTAAGAATCCAACTCCTCCCCAAACATGCCCAAGACTCAGGGCTCCCATCAAACCCTGAAGCAGGACAATCCTCTATACTGAAATGTGTTCCTTACCAAGTTGCATGTGAACAAGACTATGTCCTCTGAAAGTTCAAAGCTGTGAGTTGTTCACCTTTTGATCCTCAGTACTGAGAACAGCCTCTGGTATATACCAGGTGCTGAGTATATATTTGATGGACAAATGGATGAATAAACACACCCAAGAAACAATTGTGAGCTGATACTGTGACCGAGAATTGAACTCTAGGGGCTGGGTGGTCTGGGAGGGAAGGCTTCCTAGAAGAGCCTGGACTCAATACAGAGTTGACAGGGAACTAGGCTGAGACTCATGAAGCAGTGAAGAACAGAAAATCAATTTAAAGGAAAGTGGTGATGCAGGGACAGGATGCCTGCAGGTATTGGGCAGCTAAGAAAGTGTTTAGGCTTAATGTAATGGTTAGTAGTAAGCTTGTGCACCTTCTTGAGCCAGGAAAGGATGCAGGAGATAAGTCTAGGGATTCTGATGTTGAAAGCTGGTCACCCATGTATTCAACCTAGGACAGGACAGGTTTTCCAACACACAGGGAACATGGAAATAGCCAACTCATTGAAATTAGAAAGTGTTCCAGGGAAAGGTCCCGAATGGGTATTGTTTATAAAAAGTTTTTCCCTAAAATCTATAGGCAAAAAAATAAACTTACTGTACACTATACCTGTGATGATACACTAATTATTGGCCTTTATTATTTATTTATTTAATGATGGAGGTCAAACAGAGTTTGAACTTTCTGAAAATTATGATTTTTGATACAAAGTCTTATTTCACTAGGTTACCCACACCGGCCTTCAACTTGTCATCTGCCTGCTTTACTCTCTCAAGTTGCTAGCATTATAGGTGTGAGCCACCGTACTCAATTGTTTTTTATGTTTAAAAACTTTTGGAAATCAGGACTCCATCTGAAAGTGGCAGTTCCATCATGCATGGAAGGATTTCCATTGGAACTGGTCTCTGTTATCATTCCACTGCCCATAACTCCAGTAGAGATTAAAAAAGAGAAAATCTCTTGGGAAGATCCTCTGAGCGGCTGACAATGTCAGAGAAACACTGTCGCTTTCCAGCCCCAGGGGCTGTGTTTTGACTTTATCTAATTCTTCTTAAACTGAGTGGATTTACTAATAAGTGGACTTTGTGGCTCTCTCTAAATGCAGAATTAGCAAATCTTTCTTTCTTTCTTTCTTTCTTTCTTTCTTTCTTTCTTTCTTTCTTTCTTTCTTTCTTTCTCTCTTCCTTTCTTTTTTAGAAATCTGTGGGCAACCTTTTCCCACCGTAAAATCAGTTCCATTCTCCAAGAGCCAAATTTTCAAATAGACTTTGTAAATGTGCAAAAATTCAAGGCAAATCTATTTTTAAAAATGTCAGGCTGAAAATAAGGAAAATCAGAAAGAGAAAAGGGAACATGATCTGTCAATGCCCCACCGGCCTTCACAGCAGCCTCGTTCTTATGATTAACCTACAGTACTTCCCACAAACTCTAAATCATTCTCACCTTCCCAGGAGTTTGTAAGCCAGACAATTGTTAAGGGGAGCAACTCATAATATTACTGCAAAATTTCACAGTTGAAAGTCAAATAGCAATGATTTTGCTTTGCCAGCCTGACACCACCTTGACCATGCGGATGAAAGTCCTCAGGCAGTGGAGGTACTCTGCAAAGCATTGAGAATGATATGGGTGCAAGTGACTTTTCAGCTGAAAATGTGCTGGGGAACGGTCACTGAGGGCATCCAGGCACTTTTTCTCAATCAAAATTCCATACATTATGATAACTGGAGAATTAATGCCAACAACAACAACACAAAACCCCCACCAATTATGCTGCGTTTTTGTCTGTGTTCTTCAGAAAAACAGAAACAATATATATCTTATTATGTTATAAGAAATATATATAGCATAAAATGCACCATATATGTGTGATATATTAATAATTACAAGGTGTAATCTTGTTATAAAGAGTTTTTGACTCATACAATTTTGGAGGCTTGGTATTCTCAGTATCTGCAGTTAGCAGCTAGACAAGTGTGAGAGCTGATGATGTAATTTTTAGTATGACCCTATGGGCCTGAGAACCAGGAAAGCCAATGGTATGGTACTTATCTAAGTCCAAGTCAAAAAGCAGAAGAGACAGACACCCTAGCCTAAAGATAGTCAGGCAGAGAAAGAATTTCTTTTACTCGTCCTTCATGTTTTCTGCAGCCCCTCAGTGAATTGGAGAGGTTTGCCCACATTAGGGGACAATATGTTTGACTTGTCAATCCATTCAGTTGTTGATCTCATCTAGAAACACCCTCAGAGACACACGAAGAATAGTGCATGTGGTCCAGTCAAATGGCCAGATAAAATCAAGCTTCATATGCAGGTATTTAAA
>RJWT010030922.1:0-14517 GCA_004365215.1 Cuniculus paca | reverse complement strand
GTTCAGTCTGAAATTCTTTAAATTGCTCATGGTGGATGCCAGCTGATTTCTCAAACTCCAGTAAGGAGCAAACCGCACTGGATTTGCTTCAGGAAAGTGTTCTCTTGTTGCCCCTGCAGAGACCTGAGTGTCCAGGCGCCCAGCGTCCGTGTCTGCCCCTCTCCACAATGCGCTCATTCTCTCTGCCCAGGTCTGCACTGCTCTTTAAACTATTCGCCCATTTTGTTTGATTGATTGGAATTGTTTTACTTCTGAAAGTTCTCTGTTTTTCTTCTTTTTTCCAAATCTGTCCGTTTATTTTAACGTCTTTTATCGTTTTCCCATTGATGTGGTTCCGCCGTTGCATATGTGTGTGGCAAGGTAACTTTCGGTTATGTCTGATCACTGTGATTACCTGTAGTCCGTGGAGACTTCAGTCCGCCGTTCTTGTACCTACAGAGGCCTTTCCACTTGTTTTATTTGTGTGTGAGTTTGAGGATCTTGGATCTCATTAATCTATGGAAACTTGAGACATAAAATAAGGAGTTTTCCTGCCCAGAGAAATGAATGCCAAGGGGGAAGCCTCGTTAGCAGCTGTGCCCACCTCCACCTTTCCCACCACCCCAGCAGCCGCCGGGCGGTTTGGATGAAGCTCTCAGCCCTGGCCCGAGGTCCACAGGACAGAGGCCCTTCCTCGCATGCTGCTGCCCACCTCTTGGGTCAGATTTTACATCGTTCTTTTGTAGGGAGGGAGGTAAGGAAGATTTCTCCTGCTTGGTACCATCCAGGAAAGCACTCACAAAAGCGACTGCCCACACAATAGTGGAGGTAGAATTCACCGAAAGCATTTTCAAAGGCCATCTTTGGTGTCAACCCCAATTGATTTGTATGCATGAGCATATCTTTATTTTAATCTAAACAACTTGAAAATACAACTAGATATAAAGTTCTGGCACCAGATTGCTCTCCTGTACGTTGGATATAATACTCAATTTAGAAGCTTCTAGTGTCTTTCTTTAATGTCTTGCATTTTCCTTAAATCGGTCTGCGTGAATTTTGTCTTATCTACCCCACGAGCACTGTGCTGCCTTTTCATCTAATATTTCACCATCATTGTGCATTGGAAGTTGCCTATCCTTACTGTTTTAGTTACTTTTTTCTTGTTGCTGGGACAAAATACCTGACACCCAAAGTGAAGGAAGGAGAGGTTTATTTCTTACAGTTTTGGGGCTTTTAGTCCATACTTAGCTGGCTCCAAGGCAGGGTGGCGTGGCTGAGGGGGCAGCTAGCTGTTCATGGTGGCTGCAAACGGCAAGAGCGAACCGCCCCAAAGAGAGAGAACCCGCCCCCATTCCAACCTTACCTTGTATGTCGGCTCCACCCCTGGGTGGGTGCAGGACTCACACCGCCAATCCCAGCACTGGACAACGAGTCAACCACAAATGCTAGATTCAGCCGCTTCCATGACTACATGAGGCTTGGGGGGGGCCATCTATATACAAACCGTAACACTTACTTCATCTGTACATTCCCCTCTGTTGTTGCTTTTCTTCTTATTCTTCCAGCTGAAGAAGAATATTCCATGGGTGACTTCTACTTCTTTCCTCTGAGTATCTTGTATTTTCTACCATTTTCCCTCCCCCGTGCCTCCTGAGCTCGTCCACGCCTTGCTTTTGTAGGTAATAGGCGTGTCATCACCCCGTTTGTCTCAGCATTACCTGCCAGAACTGGGGACCTTCACCTCCTAGAGGTCAGAAACCGTGGAAAGTGAAGCCACACCCAAAAATGAGAGGTGGCAGTTCAAAATTTGCAGTAAGAGGTCCTGTCCAGTGCTGGAAAGAAAGTCCTGAGTTCAAGTTAGGTGGGGCCCTGTCCAAGTTTTCATGTTAATTCCTGGCTCACCCGCCCGGCCTCTCTACCATACAGGTCCACTCCCACCTGTGCGTCGATGGCGAGTCACAGGCCTGGCCAGACAAGGGGAGCACTGTGGAGCCTGGGCCTTGTGCCACTTGGCACTGGTCATGACATAGGCAGAACCATGGCTGCAGGGGCCTGGGGCATAGTCAAGCCTCACTGAGATGTGAGGGCTCAGGAACTCTCTAGTGGGCCATGTTCCGCAGAGATGACTCATGCTTTTTCTTAATTTTAGAGCATTCACAGGACACATACCATGAGTACAGGCTCGCCAAGAGCAATAATGCATGCTGAGTGAGCGTGTGGTGTGGCAGGTCCATGCCATCCACAGAAGAGCGAGATCAAGAGTTTTCTATCAAGCAAGCGTTCAAATCACTGAGCTAAATCCTCAGCCTGCTGGAGGGGAGAGAACAAGGATTCACCAAGAAGCAAGCCCTCCCTGTGAACCAGCACCATGCGTGGGCCATGGCCGGCAGAGGGACAGTGAGACCCCAGCCCCTTCCAGCATGCAGGCTGGCAAACAGCGAGAGCCAATGCCCACTCCCACCCCTCCACCCCCCATGAGCAACTGGTTGATCTGGAGAAACTCAGGCTGTGATGGTAGCTACTGAGGTGAAATGCAATTGGATGTCTGTGGTGCTTTGGTGTTTCACTGACTGCAGGTCTACGGTCTGTGGTCTGATCATCTGTTCAGAGGATGATGGTACACAGTGTGGCATCTATGGGGGGATCTCCTTCTGAGGGTGGCGGCCATTGTCGATTCCCTATGGTGTTGTTTTGAAGTCCTATATTATTTTCATTGTTTTGTTGGGTTGGGTCTTATTCTCTTTTGTTTATGTTATATCCAATGGCAGGGGCAGCTATTTCAAAGATAGCAAGACATATTATGGTAGTCATTTTGGATTTACTAGCATCTTGTTTTGAAGTCCTTTATTGCTTTCATTGTTTTGTTTTTATTGGTTCTGTTTTGTTTTGTTTTGTTTGATTTTTACTATGTCTGAAGTTACCTGCAGCTATTTTGAAGACAACAAGAGGCATTATGGTAACTATTGTTGATTTCATATTGTTTTGAAGTCCTGTATCACCTACACTCGTTTGTTCTGATTGGTTTTATTCTGTTTTATTTTCCTTGGTTTTATCCTCTTGAAAATAAAAAAAAAAAGTTTTCTATCAACCGAAAGCAGGAACATTGACTTTACTAGAAAATGCAGATGTTAGAGACTTGACTTATTCTACTTGTTGGCTCTTTCTACTTATTTTTCTCCATATCAGTAGGTTTAAATACACACAGTAGGAAAATGAAGCTCGTCGCGTCTCTTCTTCCCTCACAGACCGTTGCGGGTCCTCTCATGGCTCCTGCAGCCACATGCGCGCTCTCCAGAGAGTCGGAATCCACGCAAGGTTGAGAAACGTGCTCCACCTTGTTTTGCGCCTATTAGCCATTTTCCCAGAACTGCTAATGGGTTCTTTTAGGATGTTTTGGGATTATCTCAGGGCAAATGTGTTTGCCTTTGTTTCTTTTGCACACTCGAATGTCCGGGGTTTTACTAATGCTGCTGAATTGGTCGCCAACGCGGGTCACCATCCTTATCCCCAGTCCAGACCTAGGGCTTTGAATGCCCTCTCCAAACCAGGCGTGAGCACCTGTGTGAGAGTGATACCACTGCTGGTTGCACTGTCATCACCACAGCTGACCCCACAGAGCACGACAGAGATTATTTCTTGCAACTGAGGGACATTATTTTAACAAGAGAAATAATCCAGACCCGGTAGATAAAACTTTTTAAAAATGGAATTGTGATGATACTGAGGAAAAAATGATGGAGGGGGTGTGTGTAACTTTCTCTTGAAGTAACAGAAACATTAAGTAAGGTCAGTCACAGCGGTCAGCTATGCCAGCCAGATACCCGGGAGTGCATCGCTGAGACTACAGTCAGTTTCCATAATTTAGGCTACAAATCTCGTGCGGAAACATGCAGTGTTGGAAGGCTCTGGATAACCGAACCAGATCATTCTGGCTGACACAGCAGTGCCTGCACCGGAGGAGCCCTGCAGATCAGCTGGCCATCCCCAGAGCATCTGGCCTGCAGGGCCGCGCTAACCACCCAATAGGAGCACAGGAGCTGGCTCTGCGGTCGGCAGCCTCTGTCTGGGCCGGTTGTCCGAGCCCTGCACAGCACAGAGTTGGGAATGCAGGTCCCTGAGGCCAGGAAGCGCGGCCTGCTAACAAACCCAGGTAGCACATGAAAGGGAAAAACACAGAAGGTGCCGATTTCTTCTTTTTAAAAGAAGAAATGTTCTCCACACAGCTTCTTAAAATTTTACCTTCTATTTTAGAACTCTTTGTTACTGCATGTCTGCAGCACACGTTTATGTGTGGAGTTGGCACACGTACCCAAGCGTCTCAGCCCCTTTCCTGACCCCTCTCCCCTCCTCCATCCTTTCGCTCCGTCTCTTGGTCCCTTCTGCATTTGGGAAAAAGCTCTCTCCTTACTCCTATTATGTTTTATTTTGTCTTTTTCATACTTTGATTTTCTCATATAAATGAAACCATTTGATATTAAGCTTTTGTGTCTGATTTATTCCACCTAACATTACGATCTCAAGGTCCACCCATTTTCTTACAAGTGAGTCAAGTGTACCCTTCTTTATGGTGAAGTAGTTCTCTGCTTTGTGTAAATACCACATTTTCTTCTCCATTCTTTTCTTGATAGACATATAAGCCACTCAATTTGTAACAGTTGATTTTCAACAGAAACATACAAAACCGTATATCACACAAAGATGTTCAATGCAACAATGACAGAAAACAAAGGAAGAGCTAAAGTAGAAAATATAAGGCAAGATTTTGGAATTAATATTCCATATTTATTACATTAAATATAAAGAACATAAAATTTCATTAAAGAAAATGACACATATTGAGTCCAAAAAGCATGGTACTGTCTATAAAATACAATGATTCAAAGTTAAAAGGTTAAAAACATCATCAGAATTATTACAAGATGCAATCTCATCAGGCAAAGTTAATTTCAAGAGAAATATTCTGGAAGACAAAAGATGGTTGTTTAATGACAAAGAGCATGCATCCAGTGGATAAAAAAGTAAGTCTTTATTAATCAAAATTGAAGGTTATAAGATTCTTGTAGATGCTCCTTATCTAATTAAGAAAGTTTGATTCAATTCACAATTTGCCAAAACGTTCTATGGTAAGTAGGTACTGAATTTTGTCAAGTGCTTTTTCCATAACTATTAGGACTCTGACATGATATTCTGCATTAATTACGTTAATGTGACTAATTATATGTTTTGAATTTTGCATGTTGAACCAACTTTGCATTCCTAAAGCAAAACACACTTGGTTACAGGCATTATCTTGTTTTATATCCATTAACTTACTGTGTCAATTTTTATTAAGATATTTGTATTTGAAAGGGATTTGTATTGAGAATTTTCCAGAGCTATCTGTAGTAGATTTGAGCTAGCTACATTCAGTGCATTGGTAAGTGTGCTTTCCATATCTCAAATTTCTAGTTTATATAAAACTGTTGATATTTTTCCTTAAATATTTGAGAGAATTCAGCATTGGGAAAAATCTGATCCTGGAACTTTCTTTTTGGGAAAATTAATGGTTCAAATATTTTCTTACAGGTATATTCGTATTACATTTTTCTGTGTTTTATGTTAATTTTTTTCAAGGACTTTACTCACTTTTACTATATTTTAAATTTTCTAGTCATGAAATTGTTCACAATATTTTCTTTTTTGTTCTTTTATAACCTACAGTGATTATATATTTTTAGTTCCTGATATGTATAATTTGTGTTTTATTTCTTTTTTATTGATTAAACTTGCTGGAGATTAATTTAATGAATTCATTCTTTCAAGGAACAACCTTAGAGAATTTTGTTTGCTCTTTCATTGTTTTCTGTTTTAATCTATGTCCTCTATTCTACTTTCTTCACATTTAATTTGTGCTTTTCAGGGGTAGTTTTAGAATAGAAACTCAGAATCCTTGATTTTAAATCTATCTGCATTTAAATTACTTTTTTCCACTTCAAAACTTGAAACCTTCCCCAAATCGGTTACATTTTCACCATGATTTCAGGTTTCCTGTGTGATTCATTTGATCCAGAGATTAATTAGAATTTCCTGGTTTAATTTCCAAATGTTTGGGTGCTTGCTAGACATGTTATCACTTTGCTTTTTTCAAATTTACTTTCTTCATGATTGAAGCATATATTCCATAAAACTTTGGTGACTGAAAACTTTGAGATTAAATTTGTTTTCTCTCTTCACTCATCTCCCATGCATGTGTGTGTTTTCTGCCATCACTGGTCATAGTTTTGCAAAAGTTGATTAGGTAAGGTTGTAGTTAATGTTCAGATCTTTGATTTCCTTATGAACTTTTTGTCTAATTGTTCTACATATTACACAAAGATACTTAGCTCATTGTGGGTTACATTTTTTCTCTTTAAATGATGTTTCTGCCTTATATTTTTGGAGATCCTGTTTCTAGACACATACAAAGTCATCTACTTAGAATTAACTTTGTGTACCACAAACTTCACAAAGTACAATTATGTTGACTTCTCCTATGTAATAATCTTATCATATATTTCTGAATAAATTAAAAATGCTGGCTTATTTCTTTTTTTTAATGCTGCCTTATTGTAACGATATTGGAAATACTAGGAAATCAACTTCATTTATATCCAAAGATTGATAATAGCAAAATAACTGGGTAATGATCTAAACTCCTGAGAAAGACACAGGTGGAACTGCACCCAGAGTGAGCCCCAGAAGGGCCAAACCCTGACCTGCAGGTGTCTCTGTGCCCGGCCAGCAGGCAGCAGGTGAGGCTGGATGAGGGCAAGGTGTGTGGACTCTGTCTTCTCAGAGTTCCAGCTGCCTTTGTATTTTCAACACATTCTCTACAGTATATGCACAAGTGTCATTGACTAACATCAATTTCTTGTTTTCAAAACTATGCAAGCAATATGATTCAGCTCCCTTATGAGATGGTATAGACTTCAATGGACCTGGAAGCTCTGTGACTGCAGTCCTGAAACACGGTGAACAGGTAGAAAGGCTAATGCTTTGCGCAGCTTTGCCTGAGCTCCCAGGGTTTGCCCAATAGTGACACCCCGCCCCTCTTCATTTCCTGGGAAAACAACAGGCAAGAAAGTTGCAAAGCTAAGCATTGGCTGCGCTGCGGTGTACTAATGCAGACACTGAGGTAGATGATGATTGTGCGGCATTAGCAGGCTGCAGGGTGTGCAGACATCAGAACTTGCAGGGAGTTCCCTTTCATCTAAGGAGCAACTAGAGCAAGAGTATCAGGCCTTTTTCTGCTAAATGAGGCTGGGCAGATGCACATGGCGTTCTGGGATGCTGGAATACCAAGTAAGGGTCTGGGTCTGCCTCCCCCTCTCTCCCTCTCTCTCGCTCTCTCTGGAGCCCAGCCTTGTGCCTGCTGCGCAGCCCCTCTGACTGAGCTGTACTCCACACCAGATGGGACCTCTCTATACCTTTCTACAAATACCTTTTTTAGGTAATGTTTTGCTACATTCATGGAATGCATGAAAATGTAACTCAAAGGTACACTGAGATGTAATTCTTCACCCACCAGACTGAAGGAAATCCATGAGACTGTCAAGGCGGTGGAATTTCATACCAATCAGCTTAAGTGGGATCTAGGTTTCTCCTAAGCTGAAGCAAATATTTAGGGAGACAGCTCTGTTATATCTAGTGACAAAACACTAATTGCTTCAATCATGATAGGAAGACTACAGCACCGTCTGGCAAAATATCCCAGGAATACATGAAGACAGCACTGACAATATCTTAAACTGCAAGAAATAAAAAAATTCTTAATAGTGAAATGATATTGCAGCTTTAAAACTATGATATGTGAGATGGGATAAAGGAAAAAAGTAATTACATAAATGATATTAAGAACCAATATTTTCAGTATAAAGTCAAGGACAATAGGTAAAAGATACAATAATCTTAAATTCAAATTGGAAATTTCAATAGGAACTCATGTAATTTTTTCTTGAAAATATGAGTTTTCTGAAGAGGTGCCAAGTGTCCATTTATTCAGTAAAATGAGCAGACTGGTTTCCAGAATGTGGTCTCCAAATAGTTTCCCACTATGCACCAAGGCTCCTTGGGAAATGAAGACCCTAGGTCTGGGTCTGCAAGACTGGGCCTGGGACATCTTGTACCCGGAAGCAAGGCAGTGTGAGAACTTGGGGCTGCAGTACCTTCGGCCCACTGAAGGGTCCCTCCTGGCCTAAGCTGGACAGCTGGTACCCCGATTGCACAGTGACCACGAGGAAGTAATACAGGTGAGCTATGCCAGAAATCCTAACGCAAGTCAGTAGGCACAAACTCTAGTCAAATCTAGAGGTTATTAGGCCTCCTTGTATTCAGAAATTGGCCAACAAGAGAAAGAATCAAGAACTTTTCTTGCCTTTCCTATAAGACCATAGTTCAGGTCCTTAAAGACCACAGCCTGACATCCAGGTCCTCAAAGGAAGAAGGGGCCTCTGCTGCCTCTTGCAGGGTCTGCATGCAGAGAACCCAGGCTTTCTGGACAATGCATTCTGGGCACCTGGGCTGCTCTCCACTCCTGCCCAGTCCCCTCGGGTGCTGTTCTTGTTCCACACAAGATGATACAAAACAGCGCCAACTCAGAGGCCGTGAAGTACAGACAGGCTTCTGTCCCGTCACACTGAGGACGACAGCCTCCAGTGCTCCAGAGGAGAGAGAAGTCCCAGGAATGGCAGCCTCAGAAGGGCACTAACCAGTGAGGTCAGGGGCCACTATAAGGACACAGGACAAACAGCTCCTGGGTCCTTAGTCTGTTACCCATTAAAAACATGGTTGTGTTTTCTTCTGAGGCAGGCAAGGGTTTAAGGGCACATTTTGCTAAATTCTGCCAATCTTCACATCGGCCTGCAGATGCCCCAAAGGTACCTAAATGCAAGACTAAGCTTGACCTTCATTTTGTATCCTTGACCTTTAAACTTTGGATGCAGGTATGTTACCCATTTAAGAACAAGGTCGATCAACCCTAAATTTACCTAGCCTGTCTCAGCCCCCTTTGAGACACAGCACACTAGTGACTAAAGTCATTTTCAGGATTCACAGGACATCTGATCACCAGCTTTGTGATGTCCAGTTCCAGATTCTCCCCCCTTAGAGCACAGACTAGCATCTCCAGCCATTGTTCCCAATCTGTGTCCCCTGGGTCCCATGGGACTGGAACCGCCTGACAGAAATGATCCTGTCTCAAACAGGAGGATTCCAGAGCCAGGGGACCAGGACTAAGTGATGACCTGTGGTACCCTGACACCTTGGCTGACCCTTAAAAGCTCCCGCTGCCCTTGTGGCCAGGCAGTCAGATACTCGTCCTCAGAGGGTCTACAGCCACTGCACGATTGTGGTCCTGTCCCATCCTCTCTCTTACTTTGCAGGCAGCGCTTTTGCCTGCAAACTCTCTCCTTCACTGTAGCTTTCATTTCATTATCAGGAAAGTGAGGCTGTGTGCTAGCTTGTTGGTGACAAAGACCCAGAGGGCAAAGCCCCAGCTATGACTGCACCCCACGGGGCAGGGACCTGGGAGGCCTCTGCCCTGGGAAGGAAGCAGGGCAGCTGGTCTGCGGCCAGCGACAGTGCAGGTGCAACTGGAGACTGACGCTGTCTTAAGATTTTATTAATTTTAACTTATGTTTGCTTGTTTCCTTGGTGTGATCTCACACAAGGAATTGAGGATTTCACAAAAACAGAAACTAATACAGAAGGAAAGTCATCTTTTAATTTTCTTCATGCAAAGATCTACCTTTGGTATAATTACGAATACTTTCTCTTTCCATCCCAGGAAGACAAGATTATGATCTAATTTAACTGAAGTTCCTTCTCTGGCTCCAAGCTGGGGCCACAGTTAAACTCACCACAGGTCTCTTAACTGCCAGTGCTCACCTGTCACTGTCTGTCAGCTGTCAACGCTGCTGGCCTGTCCAGAGGGCAAACATGCAGTGACCTCCTCGTGTCCGTCACACTGTGTGGGAGACTCGGGTTTTCCCTCCAGTCATGCCTCTTCCTGGCTCAAGGCCACAGGGATGAGCTCCTGGGAGATTAGTTTTTAATAAGCCTTCCCTTTAATGAACATCTCCTGTGGCTGATTTAAATCTTCTCACATCACAAGCAATATTGACATTTACTCAATACAGCAGTCAGTGCAAATGCGTCTCTCCAGCAAGCTGGCAATGGGCTCCCAGGGGACTCGTTCTTTCACAGCTTCTTTTGATCCTACGGTCATCCCCTGCTCCTCATGGGACCCAGCGTCCAGTGTGTCTGGGGACATCCCTCCCCTGTCCAGGGGAGAGAGAATCAGCCACACTGACTTCAGGATCCGGTGCTGAGCAAGCCTTGGAAAGGTGTAGGTCGGTCTCCCAGTGCTAAACCCTTTGGGCTTAAAAATTAAATTCATAAAATGCTTTTAAATTGCCACAGGGGCAGTGGACACTGCCAACAAATTGCTCGTGTGAGGAGCTTGCCAGAGCCAGGAAGTGGGTCCGACTCAGCATGGGTCAAACTCCTTGCACCTAAGCTGGCAAGGAGAGCAGAGTGCCCCAGGAGAGATGCCCCCTTCTTCCTCTGCCAAGGAGCGGGACTGCGAGCAGAGAGTTGGGCTGTGGGGTGGTCAGTGGGCAAGGAGAGGCCCAGAGAAGAGTCTGGGAAAAGCAGAACGCGTCACTGGGACTTGGAGAGTGGCGCTGTGTCTGCCTAGAGATGACTGCGACGTCCTCCGGTCCCAGTGGTATTGACAAATGACACCAAGGCTTGCGGTCTATGGGATGGAGATTATAAGAACTGTCAGCTGCTACCAAACAGGGACTCAAAGGACTCAGTGATCTGGAGCTGCGGGGCTGGTTGCCATGGAAATGCAGAGCTGAGCAGAAAGGATGAAAGGGGCTTCAGGGATGGTGGTTTTCAGCTGACAGGAACAGGAAGGCAGAAGCTGTGAGGGCCTTTTTGATGCTTCTGTGGTGTGCGTGTGTGGATGTGCACGTGTATTGCGTGTATGTGTGCGAGCATGTGTGTGCATCTATGTGTGAGTGTGTGTGCATGTGTGTGTATTGTGTGTGCGTGTGCAAGCATGTATATGCATCTATGTGTGAGTGTGTGTGCATGTGCATGTGTATTGTGTGTGTGTGCGAGCATGTGTGTGCACCTATGTGTGAATGTGTGTGCATGTGCATGTGTATTGTGTGTGCATGTGCAAGCATGTATATGCATCTATGTGTGAGTGTGTGTGCATGCACCTATTCATGGGTGTGTGTGCATGTATGTGTGTGCATGCTTGTTCATCCATGTAGGCAGGTGTTTGCATGCATGTGGTGTGTGTGGCATGCGTTACTCTTAGCAGACTCTCAAGCTGAGTGTCAGAGGACGTGAGCAGAGCGACTCCCACCCAGGAAGCCCGTGAGTTTGGTGACTTCACGCAGCCCCAAGGCTCAGCCAGTGACGTCCTGCCCTCTTGACATGGCGTATCCCTGGGCACCGTGGATTGCTCTGCTGCATACCCTGTTTCACAGAACAGGGGGGCTTCTATCTACCTCATACTGCTCTGCTCTCTTGAAAGCAATCCCAAACAGCAGGCCCTCCCTCAGACATGCTCGTGCGTCATTCTGCAGAGTGGGCTGGGTGGAGGGGCCTCCCCTGGGGACACAGGTGGCCCAGGTGGCAGCGGGCAGGATGGGGGCTGCAGGGACCACAGAAGCGAGGGGCACACAGTCACTTGTCTCTGACAGCTATGGGATGGTGCTGCCTCCAGCATCGTGCAGTTTACAGTGTAAATCAGCAGCTGCCCAGGGACCTGCTTTCTGTAGCAGGCACTCCTGTGGCAGAGTTGCTGTGTCCAGACAAGCTGGACATCGGCCTCAGTGGTCAGCAGTGGAGGGCACAGAGACTGGTCACCGAAGGGAAGCTGAAGAAGCCAGGGCCACCCAGGATCTCCACGGCCTGAATCATCCTGGGCAGGATGTCAGGCCTGGCCACACGGGCCTGGGACATCCCGGTCAAGCTCAGGAATGAAAGACCTTGGCCGCTGTCTTGGGCTTCTGCTGCCAGCTGCAGACACCGCAGACTAGGTGAGTTCTAGAGGGCAAGGTTTACTTTGGCCCACGCTGTAGCCTAAGGCGAAGGGGCTGCGTCTGCCGATGGCCTCTGGCTGGCCAAGTCCCAGGGTCCTGGCCTGGGGCATCGGGTGGCGACAGAGCCGCCTCTGACTCCCTGGCCTCTCTCACCGACAGGGATCCAGCCCTGCGGCTCCACCCCTTGACCTCATCACCTCCCACACCAGGGGCCGTGAAGGCACCGTGGCTTCGCCTCCATCTGGGAAAAGAACAGCTCGCTGCCCAAGTTCATTTAGTCTTCAGTGCTGGAGGATAGCTAACGTTTATAAATGGAAAACCACTACAAAAAAGAGAACTATATCAATAGAAGGATGTCTTTTGTTTTCAAAGACAGTTGGTATACCGGAGCAATGCAAAGATAACAATGAAAGCCAGACATTCTGTGGGAAACCTCAGCAGGAGGTTAGGATGACGCGACTGTTATTGGGGTGAACGCTGAGGCTCCGAGTCTGCCAGCAACTGGTGTGTGCTCTCAGGCAGGCAGGGAGTGGGTTAAGAGCTCTCGGGATTGAACTCCAGCACAGTGAGCTGTGGGGACACTGGAGCCACACGGAGTTGCGGAAGGCAGATATGGACTCACTTGCTGCTGTCTTAGCAAAAAGGAGGGTTTGGCAAGTAATGCTCTAGGCATTTATTTCAAGGATTTAATAAAAAAAAGGTCATGTAAACCCAAAGCAAGAAGAGACAGGAGACAGTAAAAGAGGAACTGACCTAGTAAAAAAAAGTGTATTTATTGGGCAAACTAAGAGGTCAAAAGAAAGGCTTGTTGCCATCTTTCTCTTAACCACACAAATCATAACTCCAATGCTCACATGCGCGCACACACACACAGGCACACACACTCCAGGGCCCTCTGCCCTGGCTGGCAGTGGGAGCCTGCGACCTCCAGTCGCCTTCCCAAGGCTTGCAAGGAGCATGACGGAGATGCCGCTGACTACTCGGTGAGCACAGTCTCAGGCCTGGCACGGGAAGCTGTGTGTGCTTGTCCCAGCAGACCAAGCCTCCTGTGGCTCATGTACCAGGCACTGGGAGGAAGAGATGGTGGAGGACACGAGCAAGCGGCCGGCTGGCCCTTGGCTCTGCCTTGGGGCTGGCAGAGGCCTGAGTGCTTGGCATCTGGGCAGTGTGGGTGCAGGGCTGCGAATGTGGCTCCTGTTGCTGGAAAGAGAAAGGCAGTCGTCCCATGGGTTGGGCTGTGTGTCACAAAGAGAACGGATTCCAGGGGACAGCAACAGCTATGAGACAGCTTCTGCCACTACTGTCCCTACACCCTGCTGATGTGTGGGCTTCAACATTTCCCCTCCATGAAAACCTGCTCAGGCCCTGCATAGGGGAAACCGGGCCCCAGCATCCAGTCAGCCCCTGGGGAAGAGTGAAGCCCCTCGGTGGAAGAAACCTCGCTCACGATGACGTGGCCTCAGGAGTCAGAGAGGGAGCCACACTCAGGCAGGGCTTGCTGGGAAACTGCTTTCATTTCATGGAGCTCCAGATGGGCAGATCTGCATAAGCTTTTTATCTCCGAGCCATGAGGAAAGGCTGTTCCAATACTGAGAACTCGCTGCACACAGATGCATTGCTCTGGAGACCACTGGCCAGCCACTTAGTCAGGACAGGCATCGCCCTGGGGTACAGGTAGGGAGCTCTCGAGTCCCTCGGGCTGACATGCACGTGGGCGTTGAGTCGCATTTTAAATGCTCTTCTTGTAAGAGCCACACCATGCAAAACAAAGTGATTTATGCACGGAATGCAGCTGTTCCAGAGAGAGACCTCCTGGTGAAGTGGAAGGGACACACCCCAGCAGTAGGCCAATGGGCACCTGGGCCCCGTCCACCCTGCGTGGCAAAGCAGACGCAAAGCGCAAACACCCTGAGTCTCCGCTCCTCTTCTGGAAGGCAAAGCACCGTGGGCTAAGGAGTTCACCTTGGACTTACCGAGCAGCCCTGACCAGCGCACTCCCCAACAAGTGCAGATGGCACGGGCCACGGAGGGACGGACGAGAGAGAGAGAGAGAGAGAGAGAGAGAGAGAGAGAGAGAGAGAGAGAGAGAGAGAGCGTTTCCTTCCCTTGGACACAGGTAAAATAAATACTTGACAAAGATTCTCTTTTAATGAAAAATACTAAGTACGTTGAGAAGTAGATGGAGCTAAATTTACCACACCTAATATACAATTGCCAAAGTTAAGGTCCTTTTCAAATAATTAATGTGACCTTCCTATGCACTAAAAAATAGAATCTCTTAAACACAGGACTGAATAAATTGTGTACTGAAAGCAACGTTTGACCTATAAATTAATGACTTGAAAAAGAAACTAGCGAGGGGTCGAGGCTCTGCTGTGTACGCGTTTGCTCAGCTGCGCTGCACCCCCCGGCCCCCACCCCGCGTCTGCATTTGAGCAGCTCCTGCGCGTGTTGGCGC
>RJWT010030921.1:0-14512 GCA_004365215.1 Cuniculus paca | reverse complement strand
TTTTCAATCATCCTTTCAGAAGCGTGGATGGAAGGATACCAAGGGGACAGCTACAGGAATAGGCTTGAGATGAGCTTTCTGTGACAGACAGCTGTCAGTTCAAAGCCTGTTTCGTGTCAGGGTCGAAAGAAACGATAATGGTCCGTGAGAGGACTCACAGGGCCCCTTTTTCAGGGTTGAAGGACGTGGCTTTCTCACTTGAGGTCCTGCACAATGCACAAGGGGTCCAGACTGGCTTCCCAGCATGCTCGGGCCAGCCTTCCTCGGGAGGGGCAGACACTAGCCCGTCCAGCGGGGATGGCTCCCTGCCGCCTGCTCTTCAGCTGTCCCCTCAGGAGCCTCAGGCTGCCCCTGTAGAACGACAGAAGAGGCCTTGGGTAAGCACTGGCTTCATGAAGAGGGCCATTGTGTACACATGTACCGTCTGTGTAAAAACTAATTTTGTATTTTAAACACAGTCCTGAGAAGTTCAGCAACCAGTAATGCTGGGTCTCAATTATTTGTGGTAGTGTATAATTAGTGGTTTTTCCTGTGCTAACACTTACTGAAAATTTCATCCAGTTAAACATCTGTGTAGTATATAAAAAGACGTATGATATAATGTTCCTAGACAAAAAACTGGTTAGTATTTTAGCTATGTTTTCTGCCAGCCTACTAACATATCCATTATGGCAACTTCCTGAATTTAGTAATTCTTTTCTGGTAGTGTATTAAATATTATTTTCTAGTTAATATTTTCTAGAGCATTACAGACTTAGTTCAACTTTATTTTTAAAGTGAAACTTTTAAAAAATTATTTTGAGTTAATACATAAAAACATAAAAAATTGTGCAAAATAAGGTATTATGGAATATTTATATCGCGTGTTTAATCCAGGTTTGTCTCCTTAAACATTCGTCATTTCTTTATGGTGAAAACTTTTAAAATCCTTTCTTCTCACTTTTTGAAATGGACTGTTCATGATTGTCTCCAGCCACTCTGCTGCACAGTGGCATCCCCGCACTTCTTGCTCCTGTCTAACTGTATCTTGGGGTACCCCATGAGCAACCTTTCCATACCCTTCTCTGGACCCTGCCTGGGTTCTGCTCTCTGCTTCCATGAGTTCAATATAGTCTAACTTTAAAAAGGAAGAGACGGTTTATATATCTGTTTCTGAATTCTTAAATTGTTTTTAAAAAAATTAATTGGCAAAATTAATTTTAGCATTTTAAGTGAAATCTTTCCCTAGAATATTTAGCATGTTTTCCAGGCATTAAATGGTATAAATACAAAATATTAGATGAAAACCTTTATTGCACATTTATTATATGAAAGATGATGCTCCATTTTCTATAGTTGGAAATGGTTTCTCCATCTGTAAACCAGCTAATGAGAATGTAGTTGTTGATTTATTAGAATCTTATGAAACCTTGTATTTTTCTTTTTATCTGTTTTCGATATATGCAGTGAATGTGGCTTAGAAATTTGAGATGAAAGTAACTTGTGCACAGCTAACTAGAGTATCCTTAGAGAAATAACAAAGCACATTTTGAATTTTTGATTATGAATTTGTGAAAATAAAAGATTCTTTGAAAAAATTGGGATGTGTGATGAATATACATAAAAACATACTGTAATACATAATTTTGTGGGCCATGATATCTGAAGAAAGAGGATAGAGGTCTGTCATACAATCCCACCTTTTGCCACCTAAAGAAGAACCCCTAGTTTATTTTCTGTTGTCTTTCTTTGTTATCGTTTGTAATTGATCTCACATTAATTATCTCCTGTGATCCCTGTAACACCTGGGCAACACATCTGGCAGGCGTCACTGTGCTGTTGTAATTTGCATATAACAAAGAGACCAAGAAGTAATACTCATTTGAGGAGGAGGTATTGGTCTCTTCTTTTTTTTTCATTATAAGAATGGGTTTTCTGCTGGTGCACAGAGTGAGTATTATCCTTAAAATAAGGTTGCAAATCAATTGAGAAAGGTGATCTTTAGCACTTTTGATAATATTGGAAACCATTGGGTGGGGTGTTATTACTTTCAGCCATCTAATTAGACCTATTCAGAAGTAATATCACACAAAAACATTATTTTGACAACCTGACATTTTATTATCTTTTGGCAAGCAAGGGATGTAAAGGTCACGTTAATTTTCTGTATTTTAATGATTATTCAACAGCCCACTTTGCTGATGTAGTGTAGCGCCAATTTGGTCCTTTCACATATGTGGCCTTGCCTAGCACTTGGCTAATTTGAGTTCAACTAAAATTTTCAATTGTTAGTATCTAGCTTAATTAAGAGATGGGAATATATTTCTTAAACAATTCATTTTAAGATTAAATATTTCATTACCTTTTATCAGAAGACTTCTTAGCAATTCAGACAATATAATTTTTTATTTTTATGAATTGAGAATCTGGGAAATGTGAGGTATTTTGCCAGCCAGTGACTACAGAGGATTACAAAGCAAGCATTACTATACGTGGCACATAGGTCCCTTTTGTCATGGCTCTAGCTTGATTAGCTGCCTTCCACTTCCCCGTCCTCCTCCCCATGGAAGGTCACCTGGACGACTCTCCTTGAAAGAAGGACAGTTGTCTTCACTTTGGCTAAACCTAGCCCTATTTCTGTGTACTGATGATATGTTCAGAGCTGACTAGGACATTTCCGTATCCCTTCAGTTGGCTTTGAGCGATGCACATGGGTCTAGCCGAGGTGCTGATGTGTCGTCTTTGGAGCAAGGGACAAGTCAGTGTTGCCCCACGTAGCTCCCAAGAAGTTTGAGTGAGTTGGGCAACTGAGACCAAGCCTGCAGATGAGAGGCTATGACGTCTCAGGGCATAAAATAGTGCACATCAGGGCTCAAGCACCCACCCCAAACAATAGATACTGCCTCTAACCGTGTTATGCAGATTACTCCCACATGTCTTTCCCTCTGCATATTGCAAAGGTGATTTCAGGCCTCCCACCCACCCCTCCCCGCACTCTCACAGTCACTCATCCCTGAGCCACTGCCCTCTTCACGAATTACTGAGACCTGGATTTGGCCCTGGGCCTGTGTTCTGGGTTCCAGCTGGACTTAGGACTGCTTGGTTCCCCACCGTCTTAGCTGTATATTTGTGTCTTTATTTGAGCCGTGGATTGCACTGGATGTGGCAGTGTGAAATTAACTCGCTAGAATTGCAGTAACTTTCCCTTGGGATTACAAATGCGGATTTTTCTGGACCAAGAAGAGGAGGTCTAGAAGCTTTCTGTACTTCCTGGTTGATTCTCCAGAGCTCGTACATTGAGATATTGAAAAATGCAGATCTTGTGTAATGCTTCACACCTCCCCCTGTAGCTTTTTGGGGGGAGCCCACACAGGCTTCACCTGTTCTGCCCCCCTTGACCCAGTGCTTGCAGCATTCAGGTGAACATGGGTCATAGGAAGTCTTGATTCCCCAGGTCCGCTCCTGTTCTCCATCTAGTGATTGTCTGCCTGTCCTTCACGACCAGCTCAAGTGCCAGGTAGGATAACGAGTTTTCCTGTAACTCTTCCAGGCAGAGTTAGAAGTGTTATTAGGATGCGGTATATTACTCTCCAGAGAACACTATTGCACCCGAATTATTTATTTCTGGGCTTGCAAGCCCCCTTAGTGCCTCACCTGTAGTACGTATCTAATATCCATGTGGTTGGAATTGCTTTCAGAGGGCTTTATGAAAAGTTGGGAAACAAATATGAATATTAATGAACACATGTTACAAAGGAGATTACCCAGCTAATCCTGCCTAACAATCTCATAATTACCTTCGTTCTGTATCTGTTAAGTAAGCGTTGGATTCAGTGACTTTCAGAGTATATTCTTGCTTTAAAATTTGGCCATGTAAAACAACTCAGTATATTTTAATAATGCTGTTAACCATGTGGTAGTTCATTTGCACACTGCTGCACACATTTTATTAATCTGGAGAGATGCTTTAATTCTTTTAAAAAATGTATAAAATACTCTGCATACCAAGTTGAAAGAGAATTTCCTGAAATTAGTGTTGACAATGAAATCATTGTTAGAATTTTGAAAGAATTTGGATTTTATCCTGCAAATTCTTTGAAAAAGGTTAGCATGAATTCTGTAAAAGTTATATTCTTTCTCCCTAGGTTCTTAACCCTTATCTTAAAATTCAAAGTAAAAAAGGAAATCGTCAGTATGAAAAATAACTATGGTGTCTGGGGTTGAAGTTTTTTATGTAAAGAGCTCCCTGGGAATGTGCTGATCAAATTTCTCTTCTGCATAGTTCATGGCGTTTGACTGACACTCAGTCATATTTAATATAATGTATTGCAGAGGCTTAGAAAATTTAGACCTCCAAAGAGCAAATTCAAGATGGTAGATGGGATTTTCGCATTACTGTGAAGACAAGGTAGAAGTTGACATAGTTGGTCTCCTGGGGGCCCTTCATCACAAAGTGAAAGAACTATACTCACCTAATACATTTTAGCAAGGGCAAAAGTATTCTCTTCACTAGACGCCTATTTAAAGTCAAAGGAAAAAGAACACCAAAGGAAATGATAAAATTTTCAGCTAGGTAAAGCAGAATGTAGTACATTATAAAATTCAGCATTTCCTTTTCCAACTTCCAACTTACTGACCTTCATTCAATTTACATTTTAGTGTTGCTCTTCCATGTCCTGGGGAATTTTGCATTTAAGTGCTTTTGAGTAGCAATACTAATAAAAAGGAAAATGGAACTGTATTCATAATTGATGTAAAAAGAATCTTGTTTAATTTCCACGGAGAGCACATCGATGTGACCAGTGGAAGGGACTTAGATTTTGGAGCCAGGGAGAGCTGGATTGAACTCTAGTATAGCTATTTACCAAACCAGAGTATGTGCAGGGAAAGTTACTGAAAACCTCCCAACCTTTCCTTTTTCATAAGAGAGAAATACAATTATCTGTTAAGAATTAGAAATAAGGTAAAGGAGGCACAATAATGGCACTTCTGAAGGTAGTCAATAAATGGAATAGAATTATGCTCATTATGTATTAGATCGTTATCATATTTAGATTTTAAATTTCGTTGAAAGAGTTCTATGCCATAGGCTTTCCAGTGCCTAATACAGGGGCTGACAGATAATACATGTATGTTGATTGCTGTCAAGAAAACGGTGTAGTGTCGTGCAGGAGCACTGCTGCATATACATTGTGGTCATGTGGTGTAAATACCAGTTTGTGATAACAGAGGAAATAAATACCCCAGCACAGAGTAGTGGCCAAACGTCCTGAGACCCCAGGGCTGTCACACAACAGTGCTGGGCAGCGTCCTCCAGGAGAGGAACTTGGCTCTCGAGGCCACGTGTGGATAGGTGGGTGCCCATGGCCATGACTGTGGAGGAAATCAACAGAAGCCTCCTGGTGTAGGGAGCGGGCTCCTTTCAAAGGGGCGGCCTTTGAATCTCAGAGGCCGGGCAGCTTGTCTTTCTCTTGAGCCAGCTCACACCTGCCTGTTGCGCTGTTCTGGCTGCCTTAATATCCTGAGTTGAGTCAAAACTTTCATGGCCATTTTGCCTTTGGGGAAGGGAAGGAAGTTGCATGGTCGCAGATGGGGTGAACAAGATGGATGAGGACACACTGGGATGTTTTTATGCACCTGTCTTTCTATTGAATGACACTTGGCAGCAGCCCTCACCATACTTTTGATCATACTATGTATGCAAAGACACTCGTGAAGGAGGACTTCAGAGCTGCTTCAGAAAGTGTCAAGAATGATGGGTAAGTGTGTTCAGAGCAAGCCAGGAGTATTTTAAGGGGGATTGATAGCAGTGTGCCTTTTTCTGTAATAAGAACTTTTAAAAATTTATTCACCATATATTTTGATCACCTGTATATATTTCACTGTAGTATATTTTGTTATTTTTGGATGGGTTGCATAGGTTAATTGTAAAAGAATATCAAGACAAAAGAAGTCCTTTTTCTGCTCCCACATCTAAGCAAAACTGTTTATAAACTCTGAAGAAATCCCAGGAGATAATGTCCTGTGTATCTTTCTAGATATGGTCTAGGTAAGCAAGAGGCTTTATAAGCATGGGAAATGGCAGCACTTTCCAACCTCACAACAGAGGTGATATACTACATAAAGTATATGCAAGAGTCATGATTAAATGTGCATAAATAACAGTCTCCTGAGGAGAAAACAAAGGAAAAAGGAAAATGTTCAAATTATTGCAGACACCTTTAGTCACCCAGATCTCTTACTGCTTATGTTATTTCCTGCAGTGAAAATAATTGCATTTCATTTGATGTTCCTCATACAGTATATTACACATGTTGACACCTTTCTTTTTAAAAAGGTTCAAAAGTGACTTCTCAGGGTGATGATTTAATTACAATCCAGATTTTATGATTAAATTCAACTTCTTGAAACCTTTGATTTTTCTCTCAATTTCTTCTACAATCCACAGTTTTTCCATACTAGTGAAACGATCTTGATGAATAATAGGAGAGACACCATGGGCTGAATCTGAACCTTAGATTTAAAGTCCAATTTGGCAAAGAGTCTTTCTGGCTGTTTTTAGTACTGTGTTATCCATGAGGCAGATATGCTAAGCCACAGTGAGTAGAAGAAAAGAGTTCAAGTGTCTGGCTTGATAATTACACCGAAAGCTTCCAATGGAATGTTAAGTTTGATCAGAAAGATTGAATACTTTCTTTTAACTGGGTTATTGTCTCATTTCTTCGATTTTATGTTCTTTTTTGGGTTCCTGGATTTTTTCAAATGTAGTTGAATAGGAAAGAATATTTAGTGGCTTGAAATATGAAAATGGTTTTGTTTACCATTATGTAAGTTTTTATTCCAGTAACACTAGGGTACATAAGGTAATTTGTTGGATGGGCTGCCTTTCCTTGCCTTTTTTCTTTTCTTTCTTCCATCCTCTTTCCCTTTATCCCCTCTCACTTCTTTTCTTGCATTCATTCAGAGGTGGGGGTTGCTATGCAAGTCATACAGCCTTGAATTCCTCCTGCCTCTATCTGCACACACTACAGCACCTAGCTTCCTTGGATTTATTATTTTGCCAGTTGTAGGAATGAGAATTTGCACTTGTGTGTGTCACTAATAGCAGTTTCTGATAGTGTGTTTGGAAAAGTGATTGAAATGGCCTTTTTTGTTTTGTTTTTTAAAATCAAACATCCCGTGGATTTTTTCCAGCTACTTTTCAGAGCTGTGGCTCAGCGTTCGCGTTCATTACTGTCTCCATTATGTGATTTAGGATGAACTCGGGTTCGGGTGCTGCAGTTGAACCTGATGAAAGCATAAAGGCTTAATCTGTTTGGAGTGCAGTCACACAGGCAGGGGACGCCCAAAGAGCTGACAGGACAAAAGTCATAGTCGAATTTATAACTGTAATTACTGCTTGGTTTTCACTTGAAAACGTGTAATTTAACTGCACAGAGAAACTTCGTGTCCACATTTTTTGGGTCTTTATGCTGCTATGATTGGGAATCTCCTTTATCTTTTTTTCTGCAATGAACACTTGAGATGGTAGCAGTGGATGTGAACATTACAAATAGAGGAATTCATGCTGACTGGTTTATTCGTGAAAGTCATTAGCACATCTTCCTCTGGTCCCTTACAGTCTTAAATTTAATGTCAACAACATAAACAATCCATAAAGTATGTTTGAGGTCTAATGGGCCTTTTTAGGATGCTGGAATTACAGTGCTTGAGGCATAGGCTTAATATTGGCCTTCTTTCTTAAAACCACACCATTGTTAGGTGAGGGTGTCTAAAGGTCATTCAAGGTCACTCTGTCATCTCCAGAGAATCATTGTAGCCTCTCCATTTCTCAGCTGCTCGCCCATAGTCCCTGAGGCAAATTGCAGAAATAATGGCTGACATTCAGTGTTCCGAATTCTAAGCACCTTTTTGTGTATTATCTTAGTTAATTCTTACAACACTGTAATACCCTTATTTTGCAGATAGGACAAATGAGGCCCATAGAGGATAAAACAACTTTCAGGTTTCACATAAATTTTAAGTAGTGGAAGTCAGTTTGGTCTTACTGCAGAGTCTAAGCTTTTAACTCTTAACCATTATTTCGGTTACTCCTGAAAAGAAGAGTCTACAAAATAGGCAAAAAAAACTGTTCAGAGACAATGTCAGGAGCAGAAAGGATGTGCAGGGAGAGGAAAAGTAGCTGAAAGAAGAGAAGGGATTACACTGAGATGAAAAGAACCCCAGAAAGGAATGCACAAATGGATAGGATTTGGTTGTAGTTTTCAGAGGGACAGGAAACCAAAAATGAATTAAGATGTGTTATGTCCATGTACCAACTCCCTGGGAGGAATGTAATCATGTACCACAAACATGTAGCAGTAAAAACAAAAACTTAACATAAAACACATTCCAGTAAAATTTGTTACATTCTTTTTCTAGGTTGATTTTCTGGGTGCCTGGCCTCTCAATTTGGTTTGTTTTAAGCAGCCATTGACCAGGCAGATAAGAAGAAGCAAACTGACTATTCTGACAGTGAACTTGGGAAGCTCTGGTGCTCAGCAGCCAGGGGAACGGCAGTGGCTGGTGTGGAAACAGAACCCGAGCTTGGCTTTCGCAGCCCATTGTAGCGCTCATTCTTTGCACAGTTCAAACAGGAGAAAAACCAGACGCTCCCTGTTGCTCTTTAAAGTTTCTAACAGCAAAAAATACATGCGAGGGTAGGTGTTTAATGCCTTAATTATAAGTTTATTTTCACGAAAAAATATAAGGAAAAATTCACTGTTAATTGAAAAGAAATGCTAAGGAGAAAGCATCATCAAGTTGTTTGAAGGCGGCAGCACTATTTAAACTGCCCACTGGTCTGCAGTGTGTGTGCCCTGCAGGATCACTGGTCCAGAGCTGCGGGCCAGCTGGGCGCTCTGCTGAGTCTCAGTTCTCCAGCGTTAAGGGATGCGTTAATAGATAGACTAGAAGAGATGAGCAGATAGAGCTCACACTTCGCCCTGGACACTTGAGTGTTTTTTAATTAAATACTGGGTGATCTGCAAGTTTGCTTGGTTTTTAATAAATCACGAATTTCTCCATTCTTGGTGACATGGCTAAAATTGGAAATGTCAAACATGTCTGAACAAGAGCATGATCCATAGCTTGGGCCTGAACTAACTTTCAATGTTCTTTATTATAAGAAGATATTACGAGTAAATGAACTGGGAATCGTGGTCTTCATCTTTGAACCTCTCTTTCAGCAAGACTTGTGTTTGTAAGTTGGAAAACAGGTGATGTTGGTCTCTGTAAAATATAATAAAATTATCTAACATGAGAGGCAAAACCACATGCTCCAAAATAACAAGCCAGAGCCCTTCCGGTTCCTTCCATCACTACATACTTCAGTCCTGCCCCTGAAATCTGTCCTGGCCATTGTAACAGCCTGCTGAGTGCCTTCCCGTTCCCCACGACTCTTCTCCAGGCCTTGCAGAGGAAGTGGGTCCCTTCTGGGAACCTTTTCAGGCAGGCTCTCTCCTGACCTCACTCCTTGCTGTTCCTCTGGTCGCCCTTCAGCCATGGGCACTATTTCCTGTCCTCTCCTCTGGTCTCTCTCTACCCCTGGGCTTCACCCAGGATGCCACCAGAGATCTGTCAACCTCAGCCCTCGCTTCTCAGCCTGCAACTTCTATTTCTTTCTCAAGTTTAAATTCTGCTTCTGTGCTTCCTCCATACAAATCTGAAGTCAGCACATAAAGGAGTCTGCACTTACAATTCCTTACTCGTCATTTCCTGTGGATGGCTTATTCCATTAGACCCCGTTCCATGAAGGAAGGGGTTACCTTGCTCACCATTGTTACCTCAAGAGTTGCTCATGGCATGTGCTCCATTGAGGACGTTTAGCAAATGCTTACACGAATAACCAAGTGTGCTGTTTGTTGTTTTTGTGGTGGTAGAGCACAGTGTGTCTCTTGCCATTCTGCAGAATGGATCCTAATGGTAGGAAGAAGAAAGGGCACATCTTGGTTACTTTTATCTCATTGCTGAGACAATATACCTGACACCCAAAGCTAAGGGAGGAAAGGTTTATTTAGCTTACAGTTTGTGGAGGTTTCCGTCCATACTCAGCTGGTTCCAAGGCAGGGCGGGTGGTACCAGGGCAACCATCATGGCAGCTGCGGCAGATAACAAATTGGCACGAGGGAAAAAAGGGAAAGCATATCTCCTTCCCTCCCTTATATAGTATGCTGGTTCCCTACCCCTGGGTGGGCACAGCACTCGCATCACCAATCCCAGTGCTAGACAATGAACCAATCACAAACGCTAGACTCGGCCACCTCCATGACTGCATGCGGGTTTTGGGGGGGACATTTAAACACAAACCATTACAGGGCACTTAGGAAAAGTAAGCAGTAGGGAGCAGAGGACTCGGGGCTCATAGCAGAAAGTGAGGCAGGATCACAGCCTAGAATTTCAGAGGCAGAGAGGACTTTATTTGCACCAGTGTTTGGGTGATTGTTTTGTCCATCCTCTTAACAGCGTTAGTGGAACAGGTCTGTAGTTGTCTACAGTAGGTTGGAGGAGCCAGTGCGCATTGCACTAGGCAGTTCTAGTGTCTGCCCTAAACTTCTCTTTGCTGTGGGATAAACTCCCTTCGGATCTTTTTTAGGTGACATTGATAGTCTCGTGCACTTATCGTTATTGCCAAGTTTTTCCTTCTTATCTGATTTTTTTCACCTTTCGATTATTTTTATTGCTAGTATTTGAACCAGTTTGAGCATGCTACCCTTTAAATCATAAACTAAGATAACAAAAACCTGATTATCACTGATTACAATAAAAGATTTATTACTCTTTAGGAGTTACCCTGTTTTTGTGAAGTGTATCTCTAGCAACTCTTCAGCATAATATACTATAGAGAACTTCAAAATTTGTCATTAAAATTACTGCCCATAGTCTGAAAGGTTCTGATTGTCAAGTTGTCAAAAGAAATCTCTAACAAAATACCATTGTACATAAAAAGCTTAAAATCACCTTGTGTGGTCCATGGAGATGTTAAAATGTATGACTATTTCACTGTGTTCTGCAGGTTATGACCCCTTTGTCAAAGAAACTGCAAAGAAAGAAATATATACTTTGCAAAATGGATGCATTCTTTTTTTTTTCAGTTAAAAACTGCTAGTGAAGTGAGAAGAACTGATGGCTGTATGACTTTTAAAAAATTTATTTTGCCTAGAGAGGATGGATGAAGAGGCAGAGATAGATAAATAAAATGTTAACCCTGTTCTTTAAAAAAAAATACATAAACTTGATTATGGTTGAAATTGTAGAGTTTAAAACTTGCACTGTATAAATCAGTTTAAGTCATGTGCAGGATGGGGAAATGCTCCCAAAATCTGCAGGTTAGAAATGAAGACCGTCCTGTCTGTGTTCTCTTAGCACTTTTTGTTTTGTTTAATGTTTGTGGTGCTGGAGATCAAACCCAGAGCTTTGTCCGTGCTAAGCAGGTGCTCTACCGCAGAACCACATCTGCAGCCCTACCAGTTATTCTCACATTGGGCAAAAGTGCCCATTTTAGGGGAACAGAGGGGAAATGACATAGGCCACACTGCAGCAGAGTATTAGGTGACCATGCCGTTGTGACCTGCGTACTCGTAAGGACTCGCTGTGAGGTGACCTTGGTGGACTCTTACACGGTAATAGGTCCTGCAGTGGGTGAACTTCGCCTTTAACGGGGAACAAAAATTAATTTCTTTATATTTAAAAGCCAGTTTCAACGCAGAAATATTTAGTGCTTACAAGGTATCTAGCATTCAATTGTGTTTAGTGAGGAATGCTGTTTTTGAACTTAAAGATCACCAAGTCTCAAGCAAGTATACCTTGAAATGCAGTAGTTGAAATAAAGCTCCTGAACTAATTTTATGATTTTTACTACCTCCCAATTTTTACAGGAAATTGTGTCCTTTTATTTTAAAAGTGATAGTTATATCATTTTTACAGTTTACAAATTATATTTACATATAAAAATAAATTGAGGCAGTATTTTCCTCTCAATGTTTCCTCTAAAGCTAACTTTTGAAAATGTTTTTCTTTTGATTTTTGTTGTTTTTCCCCTGATTATAAGGGTGCTATGAACTTCTTAGTGGAAAACGTAGAATATTAAAAACTTCTAGAAAGGATCTTACATTCTGAGGAAACAACTGAACGTTTTGACACGTGTCCTTTTTTAATGTCAAACGTTTTTTACATTGAAATCATATGTTCTAAATAATATTTTGTTTTCCACTTAAGCAACAAATATTTTCCACGTAATTAAAATCACTGTAAATATTATTGTCAGTTTCTTCATGATAAAGGTGTACCATAAGTTATACACCATGGTGCTTCTAGCCGTTTTATATACGTTCTCTTTACAATCAGACACTTAAAAAAAGAGTGGCTTCAAGATGAGACTTTTTTTTTTTTAATGTGAGACTTCTTTTGGGGGGAGGGGATGAGATGTGCATTGGTTATTTGTATAAGTAAAAGTATTTACTTCCTACTTAGATTCTATCTTTACTCCTTACCCCCGTACCCCATTTTAAAAGTTATTTCCCTGGTCACTTTGCTGTGTGGCTCGCCCTAAATTTAGGAATCAGCCTGTTACGAAAATACCTCTTTTCTTGCCCAATACTCATTGAATAAAAAACAAATTATTTCAACAATTTTACAGAATGTTCTCCTAATGTCAAAGAAAATATGTTCAAAATGTTGAAAATAGAGGTAGCTTTGCATAAGAAACTGGATTAAACTTGAGGACAATTTGTCATCTAGTCTACCTTCTACCTGGTACTGAATCTTGAGTCATAAATGGGAATTCTAGATCCAAATAACAATTAGAGTTCTTTTATTTCTTGTTAGTCATGAAGTAAATCTTTATTTTCATCTTTGCTTGCAGTGCATGGGTGCTTGCAGCCTCGGGCTATATCTTGATGTCTTTTTTATTTTTTTACCTTCTGGTTTTCTTTTGTCATTTTAAAGCAAGCACTGCTTAAATGGGATTCAATGGAGAAAGGTGCCACAGAGATAGTTACTTTCTTTTTCCATTTGTTTATAGCTATCTGCCTACTCACATCAAATACTGCTTATGAAAATATAAATACTCAGCCATATGGACACAAATTTATGGGACATATTGGAGCTGTTGGTTTTGGTAGCCCTAACTACAGTCTTTGGGGGAGTGTCCAAAACCATTGGTGGCTCTCTGTTGTAATTTATTGTGATGTTCCTACTACATCAGATCGGGATAAGGCCTTCTGTAATTGAAATTGATCAACCTATCCTCTGGACTTGGTATATTAAGTCAAAATAAGGATGCAGGAAAGGGAAATGCTGTTAGTCCTGGTGAAAGAATTGTGGTTCTGGTCCACAGACTTTGTTTTCCACTTTGGTCACTATGACAGTAAAACCCTACTTTTCTAGTAATTAAGACATGACAACAGTATATTTGGAAGAGACAGGTGACAGTTTGAGGCAAAAGACATTTTAAAATGAAAATTGATTTTCTTAAAAATTGGAAAGAAAAGAAAAATGGGATTTAGTATGTAAAAATTTTGATTTTTTTTTTCATTTGAAAAGTAGTTCAGTTTGTTTTTTCAATACTCTGTTGAAACTGCTTGCACACAAGTTATCAATGACTTCACACAGATGTCTGCAGGAAGCTGTTCTGTGTAAGGTACTGTACGGGGTGGAGGACGTCAAGCTCCTGCTCACAAAGACGCTAGCCAGGGAAGTATAACATAAGGAGTTGATATATTTGTAAGCTTTAAGGTGGTATGAAATCATAGTGGATTAAAATTTCCTAAAAATGTATTAATAAGTGCTGCATGCTGAAGAAAGGTAAAAGTATAAATGGTGTTCAGAATTGGTTGATCATAGTTTTTGGCTGCAAATTCAGAGAAGATACCTCAGAAAGAGTCATAATTGGGCTGAATTTTTCAAGATTTTGTTTAAGAACTTGATAATTTGTGAATGATAGGGTCCACAAGATAGAGAAAATAATAACAAATGCTTGGAGTTATCTATTAGAGGCTGAAATTGGATAGTTTCTTTATGGGACCATAACTTAGTAGATAAAAATATAACCTGACAGCCATATTATTTGTGCCCAAATTTTGGTGCCAACACTATTATTGTTAACATTTATGTTGGGCCTTGTATTTGACTGAAAAGGTAATACTAATTATACACTTATTATAAACTTAATAATGATAGGTAATATTTATCGAGCCCCTATTTAATAGTGTAGGCAGTGTTTCAAGTGTTTCACAGAATTTTTTCTCAAAATAATTATATAAAGTAAGCATTATTACTTATCTGTTTTGCAGATGGATCAACTAAGGTCCAGGTAGAATAGTAACTTGGGGAAGGTCAAACAGCTTGTATAATGGTCAAGGAGCCCATAGCATTGACTAGGGCTGCACCAGGAGAAGCTCAGATATGAAAATGTGTACGAATAGAGAGGAAAGCCAGAAGGATAATACCTCATGGCTGGCGGAAGACCATTTTGAATTCCTCACAGAAGTCATGC
>RJWT010030920.1:0-14516 GCA_004365215.1 Cuniculus paca | reverse complement strand
ATAGATAGATAGATGATAGATTGACAGTAGAGATACAGAGATCAAAAGAAAGGATGAGAAAATGTATTGGTGTAGAAATAAGAACTAGCTCACCACAAAAATTGAACAGTATATTAGGATTCTCTCAGGGAAAGGTACTGAGACACACAGCTGGCCACTATTATACTAAAGTATAAATTTACAGTAGAAAAGTAAGGGAAGGGCCCACTGAACCCTTATGCTCTTAAAGTAGCCTACATTCTCTGAATATATTCTATTTCCTGATTGTTCATGCACTAAATTCCAACATATTAATCACAGCCCCACTGCCCATTAGCCCTCTAGTTTCTGCCACTTTGTGATGGTAAATTTTGTGTCAACTTGAGTGTTCTTAGGGATGTGCAGATAACTGGTAAAATACTGTTTCTGGGTATGTCTATGAGAGTGTTTCTGCCCTGAGCACTGTGGTGCACATGTGTAATCCCAACACTGGGGAGGCTGAGGCAGGAAGATCTGTGTTCCAGACCAGCTTGTCTCAAAAAAAAAAAATTCCATTTGGTGTGTTTCTCTGGAGAGCCCTAACATACTGTTCAATTTTTGTGGTGAGCTAGTTCTTATTTCTAGATCAATATGTTTTCTTATCCTTTCTTTTGACTTCTGTATCTCTACTGTCTATCTATCTATCTATCTATCTATCTATCTATCTATCTATCTATCTCTCACTGTGTGACAGGGCCTGTTTTAGTCATTTTACATATATTGACCCCCTCATAAAAACCATTTGAGTTGAATACTGCTATTAAATCCACTTATAGATGAGGACATTAAAAAAAGATTTTAAATAATAAAGGTCACACAAGGAAGTATAGAGTAAGTATGTACATCTAGGCAGCCTGTTCCTGGAGTCTATGCTTTTAGCCATTTGGCTAACCTGTTCCCTAAAAGCTTTTTAAAATATTAGTAGACTTTAAATCCATTTCTGTCCTGATACAGACATTCATGAATGTTTGATGTACAGTATGATCCATCCACTTTTAATATATATAAAAGTAATATGCAGTTTATATATAAATTGGTAAATACAATTTTTCTAAAGAAGAACTCATTGAAATGGTTATAAGGAACAACTACCTAAATTGATTAATTAAATTGTTTATAGTTCTACTGTCAACTTGAATTTTTTGTCTGCCCCAAGATTTTGTTTGTTATAGTCACTGCTATTAGATACTACATGATAGCAAACTTGGATTTTAAAATTGAGGGCTGAGGATGTAGCCTAGTGGTAGAATGTGTGCTTAGTATGCATCAGTGTCTAGGTTTGATCCCAGCATCAAAATAGTAAAATCATAATTTCTAAGTAAAGTTCAATTCCACAAATTGAGTTTTAAAGTATTTCTCAAAAAACATATAAATCAATGGTGATAATATTAAAATGCAGTCTCTGATATGAATTGAAGCCTATGATTCTGAATTTCTCTCAAGTAGCAAACACCCTCTGATGGAGTATGTAGAAGTTTTTATATTAATGTATAAGTGATTATCTAAGAGCAAATCTCCTTGGGTTTTCTCTTTCTCGGGCCCAGGTGACTGAATTTTAGGTTTTAATACAGAAGAATGTTGGGAATGGATCACACTGGATTTCATTTCAGGCCCTCAGCATGAATCAGTGTTCCCTCATCATGACTTGTATAACCACTGATCCTACTCAACTCACATGTAAAACTTTCTTCTCTATCCTTTATTCATTTACCTAGTCAGTGTTTACTAAGCACTACGAGCCAAGCTGGTCCTTACCTTAACGCAGTTCACTGAGGCAGGAGAAAAAGAGTAGACTAAGTAGTGTAAGATAAAAAGAGCAAAATAGGGTTGTTACAGGAGAACCTTGAGGTTCACAAAAAAAGTGATTGTTCACTTCTCACAGTTTGACAGTTGGGAAAATACCAAGTAAACTTTCAGACAGAAGGTGTCCCTTGAATGGACTCTGAAAAGTAAGTATTCTCTAAACAAGAGTGAAGCAAAGAACTTCTTAGGCTAAGAAGTCAGTATGAAGCCAGGTGTGGTGGCACACATTGATAATGCCAGCTCTCCCACACATCTGTAATCCCAGCTGAGGCAGGAGGATCACAAATTCAAACCCAGCTTGGGAAACTTAGTGACTTAACAACATCCCTTTTCCTTGTTTCATCGAAATTAAAAAAGGGCCAGGATGCAGCTTAGTGTAAAGGTCCTTGCATCTGGTCTTGCTTGTGCTACCATCCAGTCTTTGTACTTTATATATCCTATTCTTCTGAGTTTCTGATAAGTATATATGAAGAGCTTTCACATTTTAAAATATTCTTGTGTATTATTTGATATATAGAATATTTATATTTATTGTGAAGCTTAAAGTAAAAGCAATCTGTCAACCTACTAGGTAAGTTTAGAAATTTACTGAAATTGTTGAAGCTGCCTGTGTTCAGATACTTTATAGTTCACATTAATAAACTGCACATCAGTGAGACAAAACTGCAGGACAGTATTTCCAACCAAAGTCCTCTAATCTTACTTTGGATCACTTCATAATGTAGCAAAATTCATTTTCAGTACTTAATTGAACAATACTTCAAGTGACTCAGTAATTATTTTTATGTAACAAGTAAAATTTAAAAATCCAAGATTCATAGACTGTTACAAGTTGAAGAAAATCTATAGATTCTCTGGCAGAGTTTTGCCAAAACCTAATTATATTATAGGCCAGTTAGCAGTTTACAATCCACCTAGACCCCAGAAATGTGATAAAGAACCTTCAACAAGTGACAGATTAGTCTAGTCAAAGCTTCTGGCACTGGAGGTGCAGATGCAAAGCAGTGACATTGTTTACAGGACATCAGGTCAGTGGTTCAAAAAGTTTGTTTAGCTGCGATGAAAACTGGATTGCAGAGAAGTTAACTAATCCAAGATCATACACTTTTAATAATACCAGGGCAATTAGAGGAAGTATGTGTATCCGTATGGAAGACACTTGAGTAAGTGCTATGAGGGGATGTATTTGTCCAAGGTAGAAAAATTACGATGTATGCTGTTGGTAAAATAATCTGTGCAGCAAGTATGCTAAGTTTATGTATTTACATCCTAGTGTTACTGGAAAGTCCAGGGTCAGCCTGGGCTGGGTACTGCTCCGTGGTGTTTAGTGGCCTAGGCTCCATAGATCCTCCCTGAATTTTCCAGGGAGGTCAGCAGAAGGGACTCAGAATCAGAAAGCATAAGGGCCAAACACAGCACAGTCTAAATAGCTAACTTTTATAAGAAAGGGTAGTACACTTTCAAGAAGGAAGAGCAGGCAGTGCCTAGAGATGACAGTTGCTGTGAGTTCTAGGGTTTTGTTTTCTTAGGATTTGAAGTGTGGTTGGGGGTAGTAACTAATGGGGTTCTTTCCATTTAACTGTGAGCCACTGTGAGCCTCTGCCCTCAAGTCGGGAGGGGAAGCTTTTGAATTTATAAGGGAGTAGTTGAACCAGTGTGGTATCCAGAGCCCATTAGGGAGGTCAAAACTATAATGCAGATGCATGTAAATGAAGCCTAACTGAGGTTGCCAACGTGGGGCTTATGCTTCAAGAAGTGACTTTGTAGGACCAGAAGGTGCCAGACTGGGGGAGGACAAGGAATTTGCAAGAGGCGTGAAGACTGGGGACAAAACAAACTCAGAAAATCTAGGCCATAATCTTACTTAGAATCTTTCCTTAGCACACTTTTGCCATTTGCTCAGCTCTAGCTAATTTCTGGCAAACCACTTATGCTGTCAGTAGTGAGTGACACATGTGTTTGCGCGGTTTGTTTTTCACCACCAAAGAATACAGGAATGGGTTGAGGCTACAGGATCCTTAAATGGAAGATTAACTTATTTGGATTTTATCTTCTATGCAAAAAGGAACCAATGGGTGATTTTCGGCAGGGAAATTACATGAACAAGTTTGTATATTAGAATTCACTAGCAGTGTAGAGGACTATCTGGAGAGAGTGCCACGAGTCAGTGAAATCAGTTCAGAGAGCACTCTAATGGTTCTGGTGAGGACAGATGAAAGGAATTTTCTATGCAGTAGCTGCAGGGATTGATAAATACATACTAGCTAAAATATGCACAGTAGAAAGATATAGGTATTAACCTACTTTTTATATTCACATCTGATAATGACGCTCGAGCATATTCAGACTCCTTATTTCTTCTTACTCGGTTTTCTTTACATAGTTGTAATGTACTTCAAGGAGCGTTGGGCCAGACCGCATAGAGTCAAGGACAGAGATAAAAAACTGCCCCTGGACCTCGAGCTGACCCACATGCCATAGAAGATACTGTGTGAACTGAACCGTATGTATTGAAAATCAGTCATTTGCTTCCTCCCAGCTGGATGAGGTGAACCCCATTAGCATCAAAAGTACAATGCAGAGTGAACTTGGGAATGAGGAATTGGGTTTTATTCTTATAACTAAACAGAAGTGACACCTCAGCACCTTACCCTCCATGATTATGTTAGCATTCTGGATTTTAAATGAAAAAGTGCTGTTAATAGCAGAAATGACTAGGTGATTAAGGGTTGTGTTTCTGAGTTAGGTTCGAAAAGCTCAGTCAACCATAACAAGTTATAAAAACACAAAGCATGTACAGTTACACCTCAGTTTGGCTCTCAGCTCTGGTGTTAGTTATAGTATAATCTCTCTGAAACTCATTTTCCTCATTGAAAATACAAGCATAATTAAACCAAATTTATTCACTTGTGGTGAACGTAAAACAGCATAGTGTTGTGAATGTGTTTACCACAGGGTATGAAATATAAATGAATAAAAAATGCAACCACAGAAGAGTGGATAATGTCAAATTGTGGTTTAACACCATTGACATGGGGTTGGGGGCATCTGGATGTCAATTTGGATGGCGATGTCAACATTTAAATTTCTTATCTATAAAATGTGAATTAAGGTAATATCTCATAGAATTTGCATGTGTGTGTGATTTGCAAGTACTAAAATTACTGTGCAGTTATTGCTATTGTGTAATCATTAGAATGATTTGGGGGGGTTTTCTTCTGTCTATGAAAGCTTGTATTGTTTTGCAGCAGCAAGCAGAAACACTGAAATGACATCCAGGATTTGGAGACAGATTTATTCACTTCAACAGACACTGATTGGAATCACTCCCAAAATATCAGGTCCTGATCTCTGGTGGTCTAGGGCTTATATTGGATAAACGAGCAGGAAGTACAGAGGCAGAATGCTTGTCAGTTGGGGATTGGTTTATGTCATGTACGTTATAGTGACCAGTTATTCATCACAGTGAGCAGCTGTTTCTAAGAGACAGGAGCAACCTGATCTGGAACATGAACTATTACCTTGGCAACTAACAAACTGAAATATACTGACTGGCAGTGGCAGGGAAGAGGGGGCATTTTTCTGCTACAGTTTAAAGTTATTCTATGTTTAATCCATTTTCAAATTTCTGAGACCCTTTAATGGATCTTGGAATATTTGAGTTAAACAGGAATTTAGAAAATATCTAGTTAAATTCCCTCATTATTGGGGCCTAGCCAAGTACGGACATCTTCAACAAATTCACTTGGGAAAACTACTCATTCTTCAAGACTATACAAAAAAACCTTCAAATTTTTCCACAAGATAGCTGTTATTCCCTGTCTAATTCATACATTTCTATCACACCATTTCCCAATGAACTGCTTGACAACAAGTGAATGAAGAGTCCTGATTAGATAAAAGAAGCATGAAGGAGATGTATTGATTCACAGAATTTAGGGAAGAGTTAAAACCGTAAACCCACATGAAGAACAGGGCAAGTGCTCAATTGCAAGATCCAAGACACTCTCCTTATGCATTTACTTGCTCTTCTTCCTCTGTTAATTTGGTCCTCTTTTATGATAAACTTTCTTCAAAAATTGTTGAATATAGCTCCTGTTAGTAGCCAACCTTTAAATTTTCCACCATTTGTCACCAAGGAGAGAAAATGACTTTTTTTTCTTGCAACTAATTTGAAAATCCTCAGAGAAGTACAATGAGTTGACCACTATTGTACTCATCAATTGTGTCACAAAGGACAAATGCTGTGATTAACTTGGCTTAAATGTAATCACCATTCCTGAACTAGTGTTAGTGGAAAATCAGCATTATCTAAAAATACGGCAGCTTCTAATGAAGATACATGTATGTCAGGACAAGTGGAGGTACTGTTTTCAGAGATAGGTTGTGTCAAAAATTTTATACATGTTTATTTTTATTTTTTGTTTACATGTATTTTCAGAGCTGAATGTGAAATCACAATGTCTATACCTTAAAACAATGACACTGTCTTATTTTCCGGGGATTGAAAATACATCAGGTCTGAAATTCAGTAGGCCTCAATATATATTATTTTTCAAAAATAACACTGTGTTTAGCAACACATTCAATGCATAACTTGTGTTAAATAGCCTTTAGTCCTGGTGTTAGTATAAACTTGTGTTGAATGAAAACTTGGGCAATTCATCTTTATAATTGAGTCTCAAAACAAAAATAAGAAAACTATTTTAAGAAGTTCATTCATTTAAAAAAAGACAGAGATAGTATTTACATATATGAACAATTTAATTATGTGTATTTGTCTCCAACAGAAGCTTTGAATTTAATCATCAGGCTTTTGTTTCCAATTACAAACTGATGTGGTAAATATTTTTAGTAATGTTTGTAGATTATATTCGTACTTTCAAGACTCTCAGTAGCCAAGTAAATGGATTTTTCTCTGAAAACAACTTACACCTCCGTTTCTAATATGAGGTCTCCTCTGTGTTTATTCTTGACTCTATGGTATTTCTGAAGACTTTTGGTATTGGGAGATTTGCCTCCTGGAGGAAGATGCACATTCAGAAAAGCCAGTTTTGCCCTGTATCATCCAGATTTGCCATCTCATCACTGACTTTCTTTGTGGTTTGTACATTTGAACGCTGGCTTTTGTTTTTCCGGTGACTGACTCCTCTGGTTCTTCTACCTCTAGGTAACATGGCTTCTTGCTTCGTCTCCTCTTTATTGGGGGATCTTTGTTTCACAATATGTAGGGAGGAGGGACTGTTACAGGGGCTCTGAGTTTGGGAAACACCTTCACCTTTAGAAGGACATTTGAGCCTCTTTTCAGCTGCTGAAGAAAGTTTCAGATATTGGACTGGGGTGAAGGGTGCCCTCTTATAGTTGGGTTCATAGCCATGCACATTGTTTGCTTTTGGGGACCCATGCACTATATTCTGGGTGAAGGGTTCACATCTGTGACTTATTTCCAAAGAAAGATTACTTGACTCTCTGCTTTCAGATTTCTTTCTATGTCCAACACACCAGGATTTAGATCTCTGAGTACTGGACTTTCTTTGTCTTTGGGTTCTTCTACTGAGATGTGAACCAACTTCAATAAACTGGGAAGAAGGTCTGCACTTTGACATTTTTTTTCTGAAAGAACTTAGCTTTCTGCCATTTCTCTTAGGAGAAACAGAATTTTCTGAGGTGCAACTGCAAGAAGGATCTCTTTTTTTAGGTTTACAATTTATCAAGGGTCTTTCTCTGGATAGTCTTTGAAAAACTTTTGGTGAGGAATCTGAGTATTTGGTATTTTCTATTTGTTTTTTCTGAAAATTTGTCTGGTGGCCAATGTGCAAAACCCTTCTTTCTCTTAGATTGTACTTCTGCAGTTGCACCTGATTAGAAATTTCTGGGGTGCTGAAGGTGTGTGTCATTGTTTCAGTCTTCTTCACATCTTGGATGTGGCCAGGATGCAACTTTATCCCTTCTGTGTTTTTCTCTTGAACATGTTTTTTGCAAGTAAGCATTCCTGGACTAATTTCCCTTTGGGTAGCCCAACTCAGAAGTACATTATCAGGAGAAATTATGCCTTTGTGATTGTCTGATTTTGGTTTGGCTTTGGTCCAAATGTGGGTTTTACTTCCTGTTTTATGATGGACTAGTGGTGCTTCAGAATTTTTCAAAGAAGAGTTATCATTTGGAAACTGTTTCAAGTGAGACCCAGACCTGACTTCTTTATTACATTCACCCTGGTCATTTTTAGACTGTTTTTGATCATGCTGAGACATCATTAGATCATGGTCTTTAGGCAAAGGCAAAATAGGACCAAAAGCAATGGACTTCTTTTTCTCCCATGTTGAAACAGAAGGGCATTCATAAATGGCTCGTTGGTCATAGGTCTTCATGTTGTAAGGTGAATGAACAAAACTGATAAATTCATGGAGGAAATGGTGGGTATGTTGTAGAAGATAAGGTTCCAAGAGGTGAACGAAGGATTCACTGTCCAAATCATATTCAGTCATATGATGGAGGATGGCAGCTAGAATATTCTTCACTGTGTAGCCATAATCTCCATAAACAGCTTTTAGTTCTCGTTTTAGCCAGGGAACCAGACGATGTAGGCTACCAGGATTGTTTTGGAAATATTTAGCTGAAAAGTGATTTTCCCATCTGTAGCCCTGGACATGGGACACCCAGATTCCAGAATAGTACAGAGCTCTTCGGAACTTCATAACCACATGATCTCTGAAGTGACCCACAGACATGGAGTTTGATTGGAACTTCCCACTCACCCCAAACTCTCTCAGTAAATCTTGGATAGTCAGCTCTCTTGATGGTTTGACTTTCCTTCGGATATGCTCAGGGCTCAGCCTGAGAACATTTTTTTGAGAGAACTCCACAGAGTCCTTCTCCTCTGGAGGAAGAAATGCTGAGTCTTCTTTGTCACTCTCTGGCCTAGTGAAGCAACACTGGGGAGGAGAGCTCTGTACACCAAAAGGAGTCAGGGATTTCTTCCTTGATCTTGAGTATAAGGAGCCATTTTCTCTTGTTTTGGAATAGAGATTCCAATCAGACTCACTCTGAGCATCCTCCAAACAGTTAGGACACTCACAGTCAGATGAAAACTCTAATGCCATTGCGCTAAGCAGATTCTACTTCAGGGTTGAATATGAGAAAAATTGCTTCAAATCAATTTCTCATCTGGCATGAAAATTATCTATTAAAAGCCCTCCATGCATATTTTTGTAATATGTTCTTCTTCCAGAGGTTAATACTAAAAGTTAAGAAGCTAAATACTTATCAAATTAACAATAAATGTGCTCATAAAAATCAATGCAGATAAGGCAGTGATAACACAGACACACTGATTTTCTCAAATTAGTAGTGACAAATTCTGAAAAACAAATTAGAAATAAACATTAAAATTTAAGTATCATATCCTTTCACCTAACAATTCCATCCCTATAGATTGAACTTAAATATATAAATAACCAAAGTATGTACATTGATTTTTTTTGATAATGAAAAACTAAACAACAGCAATCTAAATAATCATTAGTAGGGGATGTGTTAAATGATGCCTTCTTCACAATATTTAATATTATTCAGTCACTCAAAATAAGTGACTGAATTAATGCATATGGGTAAATATATTGTTAAATGAAAAAAGTTTGTATAGAAATATGAAAGTCTATTGCAAACTTTATAAAGTATTAATTCTGACAGTATTGGAAACCAGACAATAAAATTTTTACAGTAGAAATAACAAAATATAGCTATAATATATGTATGTAAATATGCATTTATTATATGCAAATATTTTCCTATATCTGGAAAAATTCTCAAAAGTAAAAATTATTAAATGTAAATAGAAATCCAGAGACAGACAGGAAGTCTGATACCACTAGTTGCTCTCCTGAATTCTTAGCTTCAGTTCTGGGAAACAAAGAATAGATTCTATTCAAGGTTAAATATTCAACAGAAAGGTCTTTCTTAAATATGGATATCCAAATGCTTACTTCCTCACCAAAAAGATTTATTAGAAGACTCCTGCCTTGAGGAGTCAGCAAGAAATGTTGTAACTAGAAATAAGTAAATGTCTCCGCAGACTAAATTCAATATTTTTCTGAAAATCTCAATAGGATCATTTATATTGATTTGAATAACCACCCCAGGCAACTAGCAAAAGCCAACTAAATTCTCTGTAGAAGAACACAGTTTAAATCCAATTTTTATGACAAATTTCCCATCAGTGAGTTCACAATTAAAAATCACTAACAAGAATAAAGCATCATAACTCTACAGAAATAACAGCAAATTTTGTTTCTGAAAGAATCAGAAAATGAGTGATTAGAATGTGTATGAAGAAATTAAATTGTCTTGAAAGTACCATGAAAAAAGTCCATATAATATGATGAATGATTTTAAACATAGCCAAATAAAATTTTAAGAAATAAAAATTATAAGTATTGAAACTCTATATGAATGGATAAAATAAATTAAACTCTGCTAGAGATAGTTATTAACATTAAAATAAAGAACTGAATAAATTATACAGAATGCATCACAGAGAGACAAAGAAATGGAAATTTGGAAAATAAAGACAGTAAGAATAAAATAAGACTTCAAATTCTTAGGAGATAATAGAATTAAGAAAAGGCAATATTCAAAGAGATATGTCTAACAACTTCCCAGAATGCATAAAATATGTAAATCATTAATTCAACTTACAATGAATTCCAACTACGACAAATAAAAAGAAAACTACAGTGAAACTGCAGGACACCAAAAAGAATTTCACTTTTCAATTGCTATTATATAAGCCAGAAAAAAAAAAAAAAGACAAGTATGTGTTTAAAATACAAAGTCAATTTGTCATTCTGATATTATATAGTTAGTGAAAGTAGCTTTCAAGAATTAGGTCAAAAGATGGAAGGGGATGAAGAAAGAATTAAGATGTGTTGTGTACATGCACCAACTCTGCAAACACGTACTATTAAAAATAATAAAGAGAAAGAAAGTACAATTTGGACAAGTTTACATAGAATTTCACAGCAAGACATTTGAGAGAAATTAAAACTTGAAAAAGTTAAACACTAACCAACTTCTCTAAAGAAAAATGTGAAAGGTGATTTCATGAAAAAAATAACTCAAAAATGACCCCAGAAAATAACTTGTGAGGTGGAAGACAAAATGGTGAACCAAAAATGGTAAATATCTGAATGAATCTAAGAAAACAGTATATAGAACACTGTTACAAACATCTATTATGATATTAAAATGAAAACAAAAGTCTACTGTATAAAAATAATACCATGAAATTTTAAAGGGTATACGTTTATCACTGTAACATGGTGTCTTGCCTATGTTTATATTAACACAGTTCATAGTCGCTAAATCTTACAAGCAGCTTACATGTCCATTAGCAGATAAATAGACAAGGAGAATGCAATTTTACTCAATGGAGCACTACTTTACCATAAAGAAGGATAAATGAGTCATTTGTAGGAAAGTGGATGTACCTTGAGGCCATGACTTTAAGTGAAATAAATCAGACACATAGGCTTAAATATTGCATTTTTTCTCTTACATGAGAAATCCAAAATATATACAAATTAAAGAGCAAATTAAAAGATACAGAATAGGAAATGGGGAGATAAATCTTTTGCAAAAGATAAGGGAACCACAGGATGGAGGGAGAAAGGAAGGAGGGAAAGAGAAGAAAATGAAAAAAGGAATTAAGATGTGCTAACTACAGGCACCAACTCCCCACAATGAACACAATCATTGTGTATTGCACATGTACTAGCAAAATTAGAAATTAAAAGAAACTTGAATGTTGAAAGGGAAAATGTTCTAAAATTGGGGGTCTTTTTGAAGGTGAAGATATTTATTAAATTTAGATGCAGATGTGCCTGTTAAAATATTTATAGAAATAAAAGAAGTTGGTTGCACAGAAAATTGTGAAAAGGAGAAAAATGGAACTAAAACAGGAAAACATCAATGAAATCCAATACAAAAATAAATTTAAAATAAGCAAAAATGATGAACACATAAGATTTTAGTATAGAAGTATTTGAAATAATAAATACTATAATATTTAGATACACATTATTGTGAAACAAGCTATATGCAAAGAAAGAAATAGGCATGGCAAAGAAAAAACTGGAGATAAGTATTTAATTAGGTTTTAGAAGTGGAGAGAAATGGCTTTGAGAAGAGGACAGAGACCATTGAAGATGCTGGACACTTTCTATTCCGTAGTTCAAGTGGTGGCATTCAATCCATATTACATACCTGTAATATATTTATATTATATACCTTTAGTATTGGTAACTATTAAACTGAAATCCTAACTCGAAAAGAACATACACAAAAGAAGTTTCTATATGTGTAAAATTTCTGTATACATAAAAGAAAATGTTAGTACTGAACCAGATAATAGAATTTGATGCAAAAACAGAGAAAAAAAACTAATACAGTGTTTGATTTTTTTAAACTACAAATATGTATTTTTTCATCTTTAAAAAACTAGCTCAAAATGATATATCCTAAAAGGAACAAAATTGTGCTAAGTGTGCTAACCAAAAACAAAAAAAAAAGTGTCTTGAAATCTTGGTCTACCCATTTTGAACATATTTGGAATGGCATGAGTGACAAAAAATTGTTCAAATCTTTAGTGAAGAATATTTTTCATTTAACCTGACTTCTCACTATCTTTGACATTTTTCAAGGATAAAATCTACATCTAGTTTCACAAACTCATAGAATCTTTGAGATGGAAAGAACTTCAGAGATCTTGTTGTCTTTCAGGTTCAAGATTTTTGAAGGCAAAGTACTCCTCTAATGAAAGCATACATAAAAGTGCAGCATATTGAACTTAGTCCAGCCTCACCCTCCCACCCTGCCTACCCAGCAATATCTGTAATTCTCCAGTGCTGTTCCACTGAATTAGTAGGGTCGCCACAGAGTTTGGATTTACAAAACCCTTTCCTCCTGCACATCTAACTAGTGCAGGAATCCCTTGTGTAACCCCAGGGCAGCACCGATACTGCCTTTCCAAAAACTTTGTATTCTAAGTCATGCCTCATTTCATTTCACTGCCCACTACAGCTTAGTCTAAGATCAGAGAAGCCTTTTCTTGCCTACAGCTAAAATATTTTGTGGCATAATTTTAATGCACTAGTCCAAATGGTACCCTAGGTCTAATTTCCTAATCTTCTCCTTGTCCACCTAATCCCTTCCACCTAACTGGAGCCATTCACAGGTGAAAGTAGTTCTCTTGTATTCCACACCACACTGCCCTCTGACCTGCAATAGGATTCTCTTACCTGGCCTCCTCTATTTAGTTCTCCCTGGGGACGCTTCACATAGAAGGAGTACCAGGAAGCAAGAGCTTATGACATTCCCATGCATGATGCTGCTAAGCAGTTCAGATCCCTGAACTTGCTATCCAAACGCTAGGGCCTGCACCAGCCTCTTTCCAAACCCATCCTCAAAGACAGATCACATGACCAAAATACATAAACCCAGACTCAAGGAGTGTACAGGAGGTAAGTGGATGGGATTTTTCATGGATACTGGGGTATAAGAGGTTATGTATGGTACCAGATGGAGGAGAAACTAGACAAGATACTAGTAAGGAGATCCCCTGTTACTGTTCTTACTCCAACTCCCACAAATACTAAGAACAAGCCTGCTTCCAAAAGTGAATTTTTAAAAACTCTTCATTTTACTTTATTCGATCTCAGTTAAATATGTATTTTACCCTGTTCCTGTTTCTATCAGGAACAGTAATAGTCTATGTCTAGATCCCTTCAAATAGAACAGTTTTAGTTTCTTATTATTTTTTAAACAAATGCAGTTGGTTGCTTAACATTCACCCCTCTTGTTGAGGTTTTAAGCTACCTTTTTGCAGAAGTAATGTTTTAATGAAGTCTTCATCTTGAAAAGCAAAAATGAGAGAAATTATATCATTTAGCAAATTACCTCTCAGAGGATTTGGAAGTACCTGTATTCATTCGAGCCTTACCTGCTGGGTTAATTTGGCTGTAGTGGACAACCTCTGTTTTGTTTGCCTTAGAGATAGAATTTAGAACACAGGGCAAGTTCTGATATGAACTGGGGAAAGAGAAGCAGTAACAAATTTTTCATGAAACTTGTCATTTTATTTTCCCAGCAGCGTTTCTCCCGCCTGTATGATGCAATACTTAAGTAAGACAGGATTCACATCTGTGATGTAGAAGTGGCCAGAGCTCTTTTATTATTTTTCAATTTTTATTGTTTATTAGTACATTTTTTTGCAGTACACAATGATTAGTAGTCTGACTTGGAAGACAGCAGGAGTGCTAGGTAGAATATAGTTTTTCCTGATAAATGAATTCCCCAAAGTGAGAGTTACTGGTTTAATATGATCTAATATTAATATTTGAATTTAAATCACTTAACCAAAAAATTGTCACTTTCTTTTTAAATCAAAGATATAAATAAACTTCTTAGTATACTCCTTGAGGTGAGTTAACATCTTAGTTGTTTATGTACCAACTTTTTAAACCACCAATGATAAAATTTACAATTTTTATACATTTTACTCATCTATGGCTAAATAGCAATTAATCCAGACAATACAATTTCAAATTTACTTAAAATAAAATATGTCTTTTTTATGCTTTTCTAACAATTAGACTTTTTAAAGTTTAGTTGTGCTTACCCAAATTATTCAATTTTTTAGA
>RJWT010030919.1:0-14515 GCA_004365215.1 Cuniculus paca | reverse complement strand
TAAAGCAAAAGAAAACAGAATAGAGTCAAACACAATACAGCATTTCAAAACAGAACACAGAAAGCTACACAGGTCTTCAAAACATAACAACAGGAGATTAACTATGGTTACCCCAGTGTCTCTTGCTTTCCTCAAAATAGTTGTTCATACATTTACAGACAATAAACTCAAACAAAACAAAGCAATACAAAACCAGATACAACAAAAGAGCACTACAGGCCATCAAGTTGGCCAACAAGAAACCAGGAATGGTTACCGTAGTGTCCCATTTTTCAAAAGAGTTGCTCCTATCTTCTCACATATTGCAATCAAATTGTAGGAAAGGGATTTAAACCAATCAAATCAAAGAATAAAAGCACTGTTGGACTTCAGAACCTTTTTTCCATATTTATTGGGAATTTTCTATCTTATTGAGTCTTTCAGTTTCTTACACTAGGGAGACAATGCGGTGTTCACACATGTGTGTTTGGTTTATTTCACTTATGAGTATGGTCTCAAGTCACATCCATTTACCTATAAAAGCCTCTATGTGATCATTTTTTATAGCTGAATAGTACTCCATTATATAAAAGTACCATATCTTCTTTATCCAATCCTCAATTGATGGGCATTCAGGTTGTTTCCAAGATTTGGCTATTACAAATTGTGCTGCTATAAACACGGGTGCACATATATCACTGTGGTAAGATAATTTCACTTCTTCTGGGTATATGCCCAGAAGCGGAATAGCTGGGTCAAATGGAACTTCTAGTCCTAGCTTTTTGAGAAACCTCCATACTGACCTCCACAGTGGTTGCACCAGTCTGTACTCCCACCAACAGTGGAGAAGGGTTCCTTTTTCCCCACAGCCTCTCCAGCATTTATTGTTTACAAATATTTTATTATGGAAAATTTTAATACATGCCAAGTAAATAGAATGGTGCTTGCTATGATCCTGCAAGTACCTTCAACCCAATTTTAACAATTATCAGCATTCTTCAATTTTTATTTCACTTATATCTCTACCCACTCCTCACCCTCGCCATGACTTCACGACATTTATTTATTTTGCTTTTCCCCTCCGCGATAGAATTTACAACTAAGCATTTTTAATGGTTGTATTTAAGATATTATTAAGAGAAAACTTGAGAAATGGTTATATATAAAATATTTAAGTTATTTTGTAAAAACCGTTGAGGCATGGTTTGCTATGTCATTGGATTCCTTTTGCATAACTCCCACATTATGAATTTATTTCAGGATCTATAAGTACAGTATTAAGCAAGAGAAGGGCTGTCTCTCCTGAGGAGTAATTTGTTGATTTTCTTTTCCTGTTTACTTTAGCTAGCAGGGAATTCTGAACTAGTGTCAGTGTATGTTTTTGGTAGGCTTTTCCCCCTTCCTATACATAGTTTTTGATCTTCAGTTCCTGTTTTCAAAATTATACTTTACATTTATCTTTCATTAAACATTGCCTCAAGGCTAATTTGTAAACAGGATGACATGGATCATCAGTAGATATGAGGTTTATCTTTCCTTGATTCTTCAGGATGCCCAAAGTCATAATTATAAACACCCTTTATTTTTTCCCAATGGGCACTGTCACCTGTCCTTGGAACCTGTGGTCTGAGAGGCTGAACCAAGGACAGGAAGTAAGTGTGGGAATTTAGACTACTCATAAACAACTATGAGGCCTATAACATGCAGTAGTCATCTGGATTTGAACTTGTCCTTGTTGGAGGCGGTATAAGACAGCAACTCCTTTAGCTAGGGAACCCCTAACCACCCTGATCTTTAAATTGCTATGGTTCTTCATCCAGTGCTGGCCTTAAAAGAACTTTCACAAATGTGTTTTGTTGTTCTCGTTCTTGTTCTTTTAATCAGAACTAGTTTATGTGTCGGGAAAGGAAAAATCGCTGGAATGTGATAGATTGAACTTCAGTTCAAGGTGAAAAGGCGGTTAACCTGTGAGATGAGGCAAGATACGAGAAACATGTGGCTTGGACACAAGCCAAGAGTTTGTTCAAATGTTTCTCCACTCATGAGCTTGGAGATCATGAGCAGAAATCATCAAGCTTTGCAGATGTCCAGGGTCTACATACCATCCAAAAGAGTCCATCTGTTGAAATGAAACCAGTTAACAGGAATTTGACAGAGGATAAAATAGCAGTTTCTAGAATTGGCCAAATCTCATTTCAGCAACATTAACAGAAGGAAGTAAGAGAGGACAAAGATCCAGATACTGGGTCCAGCACAAATACTGCAAAACTTTCTTGCAATTCAAATTAAGAATGTCAGCCAGTTATACCGATACTCCCTCTTTTACCTTGCAATTCCCTTTCACCTACAAAATTTTTCCTTCTGTACTTTGTGTTGCATTTGCAGCCTGTTATGGAGTTCAAGAGACCTATTCCTCGTTTGCTTCTCTGGCCTTAGGAAACCTTGGAGTTGGTGTTCCTAAACTTTATCTAGTGACACAGAAAATTGCTGCTGACAGCGCACTCAGTCCCTTGCAGGAGAAGGAAGACAAATCTGTTTCTGAGTCCTTAGGGAAAGTATTCTGGTCAAGAATCCTGGAGAAGTTCTGATGGTGCAGTTACCACTTTCCAGGTTCCAGGTCCAGAGGCCCAGATCCAAGAGCAGATAGTCTTCATGAAGAAACACTCACTTTCTGCACTCTTTTTCACTCTTGAAACATCTTAGCTATGAAGGAAAGTAGAGGGATTCGTGTGATTGTGTAAGAAAGAGAGCAGAGAATAACAAAGCAATCTCAGAGTTTCCTTAAAGCATCCAACTCTCTCTCCATAGTGGGACAAATTCAGGTGATATAGGCAAGTTTCAAACACAGGAAGCACCCTAAAACTATGCTCACATATTTAAAGAGAAGGAGGTTTCTGAGGGCTTTTTTACTTGAGGCATATTTAAGGTCTATGTGACGTAACAAGTGTCTAAAGTGTATGCATTCCTTTCTTTGGGTAAGCCATAAAAAGAAGAGAGAAAAGGAAATAAGAGCTATCTCTGAGGGATGGACAGGGCCTGTGACATGCCAGCCATGGCTGTAGAATGATCTGCAAGATGTCTATTTTCTGATCACTTGGTTCCCTCATGATGAGTATATATAAACTATGAGGAGAAATACAGCTGTAGAGCTCTACAGCTCTTTCCTGGCCTACATCAAGAGAGGTACCATTTTAGTTCATCTAGAGAAGCACCATAGGAGATGCTGTGGAAACTTCTCACCACATTGGAGACAGTATCTTTCTCTTTAATTAATTTTATTGGTACATTTTAGGTATAAATAATGATCGCATTCATCATGGGGAATTTGTACCTGTATATAGTATATCTTGACTCCTCTTTTTTGCCTATTCCCCTCCCCTTCATTCAACTCTTTTTCCCCTCTTTATTTACAAAATCTTTGTTTCTGTTTTTCCTTCTATTGTCTTTTTTCCTTTCCTTTCCTTCCATTCCCTCTCCCGCTTCCTTGCTTTCCATCCCATTTGAACATTTTCTTCCTACTTCCCGATGTCAGAGACACTGTTTAACTGTGACTGGCTTCAGGACATACGTCTGTTTCCTCTTTAAATCCTTACAAGGGTCATAGCGTGTTCACATAATAGATGCTCAGTTAATATGGGCCATTAGTAATGAAAGCTAACCTTGACGGAGCACTCATATGTGCCAAGGCACAGTGTCAGCCCTTTCCCTGTGCTGTATCATGCAAACTTTGCTATTGTACTGTTGCATCTCAGTTACTTTCTCATCACTGACACACAGTACCTAACACCTGCAATTTAAAGGAAGAAAGGTTTATTTTGCCTCACAATTTGTAGAGGTTTCAAACCATAGTCCACTGGCTCCAAACCAGGACAGCATGGCAGAGGAACACCGCAGAGGAAAAGCTGCTCACGTCATGGTGCCAGGGAGCAGAGAGAGTAAAAAAGAAAAAGAGTCGGAAAGGAAGATCTTCCCTCCCAGATCACACTCTCATTGATCCTACTTTTCCTACAGACCCCACCTTCTAATAGCAAGTCAGCTAAAATGCCCTTGTAATCCAATTGCCATCCTAATGTAGGAGGCTTTGGGGAACCAAAACCATAAAATGCTGTAAAGCATGGTCTATTCTCACTTGGCAATAAAGAAGCTGAAGCTCATGGAAGCTTCAAAACCTGTCAAGGCATTCAGTTAGCGAGAAAACAAAATCCTAAGTTGCTCAGACCGCAGAGCCATGTTTTTGTCCATTGTACTATAACTGTGGAATGTACAAAGCTGAGGTTTCATTTATCAGTAAAAACCTTAGATCATGTTTGGCTCTTTCTATTCCTCTGCTCTCTATACCCACATGGCCATAACCTTGAACCCTAAACTTGTTGCCACCTTGGATTCTACCTGTTGCTGTCCAAGTGCTACTTTGCTATCTCTTAAATTTACCCTTCTGGATTCATTTTCTTAGCTGTGAGCCCTATTCTTCTCATATTCTTCAAAAAATGATAACTTTGACCTTGACAGTAAGCAGTTGGTATCTCTAGTACCATTACACACACACACACTGCCAAAGTCTCAATGTTCCCTTTCCTTATGGCACTTTCATGAAACATCAATAACTTCTTGTTGCCTTCCATGTCAGAAATAGTGAAAAATGGGGGCTACCGTGGACCACCTTCTTGTTTCCAAGAATCGTTGTTATGGCTTGTGTCCAGATGTCCCCCAAAAGCCTCATATGGGCATAGGTGGACTTTCCAGAAGCAGCTGGATCTAGAGTGTGTGATGCTGGGATCAAGGGTGTTTGATTACTCAACTAGTTCACTGATAGGTTTGGCATAGTTCTGGGTGTAGATGATGGGAAGGCACTTGATACTTTGCTGCTTTGCTGTCTTCTACCTGCCATGAACTGTTTCTTTTCCATAATGCCCCTCTGCCATGCCACCCTGCCTTGGAGCCAGCCAGCTGAGAACTGAAATCTCTATAAACTGTAAGCTACAATAAACCTTTCTTTCTTTAAATCTGTTGGCATTTTTTCTCAGCAGTGAGAAAAATAACTAAGACAGGGAGGAAACAATCATTTGTAGATATTTTGCTCAGAAGACATCGTTGTCTCCAACTAAATTTAGTGGCTGCTTTATAATTATATCACAGTTAGTCAATTTGTGACCCTAACTTGAGGTTTGATGTCTGTCCTATATTTCTATTCTTTCTCAAGGGAGGAGTTAGCACAGTGTTAACCACGTAGGAAACATCATATAAATACTTGTTGACAGATTGGTCAGTTAATTAATAAATGCTGTCCTGTTTTACAGCCTTAGGCTATTGCACTACTACTTCCAAAACAAAGTAGTAGCAAGTAGGAATTTCTTGGGGAAGATTTTTCCCTGAAAAGTCAATGAAAGAACATTTTTTACTTTCAGCAGAGCTGAGAGAGAGACATAATCCCCCAGTGACACCAAGGCCTAGGCTCTCAGGCAACCCTTAGTGCACTTACAAAAGCCTGTCTTCACCTGAGCAATAGGACTGCAGGTCCCTCGTTAAGACCTTTCAGCTTCAGAGATGCCTACAGGGAAACATAAGTCAGAATGGACAGGGCGAGTTTCCTGAAAAGGATTTGACAAGGATCAGTGTGCAACTCATAAACATGTGCATCACTGCAAACACTCACCAGCACTTCCACGTGCCAGGCCCTGCTCTAAGCATGTTGATTATATTAACTCAACCCTTGGAACCGTGCTGTAAAGTATGTATCATTATTATCACCACATTCCCATTACATAAACAGAGAAATCAAGACACAGAAAGCTACGTAATTACCCAGAGCCACACAGCTGATGTTGGAATGGTGTCCAGTCAGCTTCAGAACCTGTGCTCTTAGCTACCGTATCTTTCTGCTTTCTGCTGGAGAAGCCTGCTTCTCTCGCCATGTGGAAATGGAATGAACAAAGACCCAAGGATTTTCCTTGAGGTTTGACATACTAAATTACTGACCAATCCAGTGTGCTTTCTGCCTGTCCCTGATGGTCAACTTCTTAATTTTTTAAGAAGTCAATTCAACATTTTTCTCTTGCCCCAGTTAGTCAAAGGTGGTGGAGATGCTTACCAGTCAACCTGAATACAAGAAGTTTCAGAGGATCCACCCATGAGAATAAAGCAGTTGCAAATAGTTCCTAAATATTTTTGTTGTAAGCCACTAATTTTCCTTCTCTTAGAAACCTACAAAAACCACATCTGAGGTTTCCCAGGTGAAAGCCATGTTCAACTCACTAACAGGTTTTCAACAAGAAGCAACCTCGATTCCATACACAATGGAGATACCTGCATACACATCACCTCTGATGGATTCTTTATGCAGGATGTCATCACCTTCCCCATGAGGGGTTATTCCACCAGTTTCTGGGGCTTTGGAAGAGGAAGGAATCCAAAGTGTCAAACACAATCCCATTACTACATATACTTTGAAACACATGTCTACAGAGTTGGAGATACAGAAATAGCTTCTCTGGGGCCACATTGAGGGTATTTGAACTAGAATCTTTGTTTTTTTAGAACTTTAGAGATTGACCTTCAAGGTCTCATATAGTAGTTTAGTACATAAAACTATATGAGTAGACCTGTCTGAGGGAAATGAGGATAGAGGCACAAAACCCACTTGTTCTACAGTTCCTGACATCCCCTAAAGTGGCTTTTTATGAAATACACCTTGAGAACCACTGGACAATCTGATTTCTAATGCTCCTATTATCTCATTTTTCTGATTCTATAACTCTGTACTTACTTAAAATATGCAAGTCAGAAACAGTTATAGTAACACATTTTTCTGTTTTCAGTTATAGTAGCACATTTGTCACTTTCCCAACTGAGACAAAATACCCAACACACCACTTAAAGGAGAAGTAGTTTATTTGGCTTGTTTCAATGGGTTCAGTCCATGGTCAGCTGGCTCCGATGGCATGTGGAAGGCAATGGAGGAGAACAGTTGCTCATCCCATGGCAACAAGGTGCAGAGAGAGAGAGACTGTGACAGAGACAGATAGATACAGAGAGACTGTGACAGAGACAGATAGATACAGAGAGACTGAGACAGAGACAGATAGACACAGAGAGACAGAGACAGGACAGAGAGATGAAATGAAGAGCCAGAGACAAGAGTAGACCCTTTTCCCAGGTAATACTACCAATGATCCACCCCCAACAGGCTCCACAATGAACTGTGCAATGGATTAATTTACTAATGAATATAATATCTCCTTGGTCCAGTCACTTTCCAAAAGTCCCACTTTTGAGCACATGAGATTTAGGTGACATTTTTGATCTTAACTATAACATTCAACTCCAGTTTTTCAGAGTCTATGATTCTACACTCACATAAAATATAGGAGTCAAAAGTAGTTGTATTAATCAAACATTAGGAATAAGACCAGGCTATTATGCTTTGGATATGGGCCATTTTCACAAGGTAAGTCTTTGTCTAGAGGAATCCTGGCTTTGAGATGCCAGTCATAAAGTTAGAATGAACATTTTCAGTAAAAAAAAAAAAATGAGTGACATATTCCAGCTCTCACTCTCTCTCACTCTTTCTCATTCTCTCTCTCTCTCTCTTCCTCCTCCATCAAAGACAGTGATGGGAAATGATGGACATCCACCTTAGGCTAAGCAAAGACAAGAAGAAATAATAGAAGTTGAAATAACAGATTCTAATCTTTGGCCAGCGCTGTGAACCTAACAGTGTCTGTAGTGGGCTCCAAAACCCCACTGGGTAAAATGAGGGATTACTTCATGGGCTTCTGGCATCCTGGCCCAAACTGTTCATTTTCTGTTCCAATAGCAAGTAGCACCCCAGCAGGATGCTCAGCCTGTGCTTGTAAATAGGGATTACAGTGGCACTCTGTCTTGAGGTGGCCAGCAGAAAACTCTCTTTGTGTGGCAGTTTCATCTATCCATCCACCCGTGCAGCCTCCCATTCGTTCAACAGATATTTACTCAGCAGATACAAAACCGCACACATACTGAACTGTTATAAAATTGTGGTCTCTGTCTGGGGCTGAATTTTGGTATACTCACTTGAAATTTAACTTTGTATGGAAACTATTCCCCAAAGGGCATCTCTGATTCATATTTAATTTACACCAGAGATGTTGACTAACCACCCCATTCATAGATATGTCTTCGTTCAGATTAGCTCCAGGGTTCCACAGAATGAGCTCTGAACCAGAAATCAGAAAACCTGGATTTAAGTCTCCTTTCCCCCTCTTATTTCCCATAGACTAACAATCTTCAGATCAGAGGGGAACATTAAAGTCTTCCACAGATTTGGCACATTGATTGTTTTTTAAATGAAGGTGAGAATAAAAGCACATCAGTGGTTGTCCTGGACTTGACCTCATCTGGAGGGTCAACAGGAAGGTGACTATGAGGTGTATTGTTAGCAACTCCATGAGCTACCTCACCTCTCTGGCTTGCCTGAAGCCTTTCAAACGGAGCTGATCCCTCATTGCTGCTCATCTTCTCTTGGAGAGCTCGCGGAAGCAAATTGGCTCCTTGGGCGCCTCTGCGCAGCTTGGCGATGTTAATTAATGACCAGATGCTAAGTGGGCAGTGAGAGCCACACGGCTAACCTGAGATGTGCCACCAGCTGGGTCAGTCAGTTCAAAGGACTGAATCACCTCTGCAACTCCTCAGCAACTCCCATCAATTCCAGGGGAGTCTGTTGCTTGGAAGTGAAAGCCAGGGAGAGTGATAGCCATAGCTTCCAAGTGAACCCTGTATGTGGTTGGTGAACCCGACTTTTAAAATACTCTTTGTTAACTCCCTATTGCCAAAATCTCCTGGCCTGAATTTATTAAAAAGATAAGCATTACAATTATTATTTATCTAATCATAGAAATCTAGTTATATTCTCGGAACTCCCCACCTTCTTTTCCATCTGTGCCCCTCTGCAATATGCTCTTTCAAATCTTGCATTTCTTTAAAACATCAACTCAAATGCTATTTTCCCTGAGAAGCTTCACTTCAGAATTATGGTTCCATATACTTCAATTTTAGAACAATCTACTTCTCTCCAAAGTCGTTCATGTGTCTCACTTAATACATGCTAAATTCCTAGAATTAAAGACTTTTTTTAAAAAATCTGTGTCATATTAGCAAGTAAGATTGCTGTTTTCATAGTGAGCACTCAATAAAAGTTTGCTTATTCTAATGTAGAAGAGACATGGCTTTTAAAATAAGGTCAAATGACTGTGGAATCCCACATTCATCGCTTACTACCTTGTGAGTTTGGAAGAGTTTCTTTAATCTATGGGTTTTGGTTTTTTAACCAATAGATAGCTAATAATACATAATTGTAGGTTTGCTAAGGAATTAAGACAGATATTGTTTGCAGAGGCCCTAGTCAGTGCCTGGCACAGTAAGTATTGCTCTCTCTGCATTGTCCCTTAACTAAGATAAATCTCCTCATTCTGGAGCCCAAGCTGAATAAGACCACACAGCTATACTAAGGTATATTTGCAAATCGACACCACCTTTTGCTGTCTGTCTGCACCTTGATTGAGCCATCCGGTAGAAGGAAAAGCTACCCCAATTCTAGCAGAGTCTGATGGCCCAAACTGTTTTCAAAGACAGCTGCTTCTCTCTCCCAAAATCTATGTTTTAAACTCTGGTAAAATCATTTTCTTTATCATTTCGTGATTAAATGCCCAGAGTTCTTTGTGCCATGTAAAGTATTAATACGTTTTAATCCTGTGGGGTTGGTTGGAGGTTGGGGAAGTTCTCTAACATGTTTATGACTCTGTCTCCCCGGAGACTGGAGTCCAAAAGAGTCGGGCCAGTGAGGTAGATCTCAGAACAAATTTTACTGGTCTCTTTTACCTAACCAGTGCACAGGTACCCTTGGTAGACATGTCTTTACTTTGGAGGGGCTTATTCATAATCATTAATAAAACCAGTTACAAATGCCTATAAAGTACTTAAGAACAATAATGATTACTTGGACGAATAATTTAAATATTCGACCATTGAAACTTACCTGGAAAAGGAGGCAGACACAAAAGATTTTTAAATATAAATAAATAAGAAATGAATGTGCTGAGGTCATTGTAGTCCCAGAAGAAAATTGCTTTCAAATTACAACTACATAAAAGAAATAATTGAAAAGATTAATCACACTAAAATAATTGGTCTACTTTACAAGTAATTTGGAGCAATATTCAGTCATTGACATCAATGTCTAGTAGTAAAATAGTAATGAATTTCATTCTCTGACTAATGTATTTATTTTATTAATGGTACTAAATGGTGGTGTTATTGATTATAAATACTTCATAACTTTAATTCATTAAAATGTTCAAGGAATTTCCAAAAGTATTTATTAGTTTTAAATCATTCTTAGTATTCAATATGCAATTTCCACTCTACCTGGGTAATTTAAAAAATTATTGTTTTGGGTAATGAGAATCTTTTGAATGTAGAGGATGAAGCCCCAGTTATTAAAGAGATGGATGCTCCAGCTGGCAGTGAATAAGGGACCAAGGGACCAGTTTCCTCTTTAGGTCCCTAAGACCCCTCTGTACCTTTCCTTATAATCAGTGGCTGTGAGGCACATAGGGCAAAGCAGATGAAGTAATTCCAGAGAGGATCAGAAAAATGTCGGTGTAGGTGCTGGTTTCAACCCACCATATGTCCCTCTCTCTCCATCTCCCTGAAATAGTTGACTGCAGAATTCAGACTTTCAAACCTCATCTTACCTATTTTCTTTCGTTCTTTAAGAGACCATAGTAAGTAAAATGGAAAAAAGATGTAGAAAAGAGAAGAACAAAGACAGCAGCATGGGTAGATTAAAAATAGGATTTGAATCAAAATAACAGACTTGATCCTTGACTGAGTCATTTGGGTGTCACATGTCCGTTCTACCCTGTAGTACTAGGTATTTCATGTGAGAAATAAAAATGATGATACCTACTCCAAGGTCCATGTGAGGATTAAATATGATAGTGTGACCCACTTGGCACAGTGCCTGAAATCTAATGAGTTAGTTCTACCCCTCCCTACATCCAAAGAATGTATCATGATACTGTTAACCACAGCCTTTGCAACTATTAAACCATGGTGCAGACTGCCGGTGTGAGTCATAAGAAAAAGTGAACCAACAGCCAATTAGTACAACTCAGGGGACTGGTGACGTGCAAGGGTATAGCCTGAAGGAGGGGTGGATGACTCAGAGCTCTCACTGGCTGGCCCCACAGGTCTGAGATGAGGCTCACTATAGTGCTTTGAGGACTTCATCTACAGAGAGTAGTTAAAGGCATTTGGTAGTAAGAAATGTGAGGCCAGAAGCAAGTCAGGCTAAACAGGGGACAGTGCTTTTGAGATTTGGATGGTACACCTGTACGGCATGTAGTGTTCAGAAAGTGTGCCATCCAGAGCCAATCTGGTACATCTTTGATTTTTCCAAAGACTGGAGTAGAGGGACATTTTATATTAAAACCACCATGACTAAATATCAAGTTCCAGTGCAAACTACACGCAAATATTAAGATAAAACATTGAGAGATTTTCCTATTCATAGGAAGACTCCAAGAGGTAACTTCATCCTTCTCTGCCACATGGGGTACATCAGAAAAGACATTGGTGAAATGCCATTCCAAGGGACAGAGGAGCATGGGTTGGAGAAGGAGGTATACACCAGGCCTCTGGTTGCCATCTGCAGAGTGCAAGTCATAGGCGGGCAGACAGTGGGCAACGTCCTGAGTTGACTCCAGAGTCTAGTATTGAGGCCCAGCCTCCGAAGTTAGGCAAAGAATGGTTCAGTTCCTAGACCAGAGCCAGACCCACCAAATATTAGATTTAAACATTCCCTGTGTGTTGGCCTAAATCATATTAGATTTTATAGTCCCCTGTGCATTTCTTAAATCTTTCTGATCTCGCCGTTTGTGTGATTTGTTTGGGGTTTTGTTTTTTTTGTTTGTTTGTTTTTTGCTTATCTGGTTGGGAGAACTGAGGAGATTATGAGCATTTATATGAAAACCCTAGGGACATTTTACTGCCTCTCTGCCCATACCCCAGACAGAATTCTTCACATTAGGGGTTATGGGAACCAAATACCAAACTTCTTCAGAGTGGAACACCTTGTACACGGAATAAGGAAGACTGTCATTTGCTGATGGGCCTCAGGGGGAGAACAGGAGAATATGCTGCTCAAATGTGATGATTTTTCTTTCTTTCCTCATGGATATATTAAAGTTTTGGCATTCACTGGCTTCAGGTTATGCTGAGAGCATAGGTTTTAGTGGAACTTTGTTTTGCCCTTCTCGTGGAAATTTTTTTTGAGAGGAAACACAGGGAGACAGTTGCTGGATGTCTGCCCAGAAGGCCCCTGAAAGCAGTTTGCAAACCACAGAGCAAATGGTCTTTGAGATCCCTCCTTCCGCCAGCTCCAACATTCTGGGATTCAATGATCATCATTTGGGTGGATGTAAAGTCTTTTAGCTTTTGCTGTTTCTGTGCCTTCGTTTAGCTCTTAGCCAGCATTTTGTGTCTATAAAATAATTAACAAACATTGACTAATTGCCCCTCATTAATCATTCATACAGCTAGTACACCAGGCTTTTATCATTTCCTTTAAAAACGTGGCTGTAATATCCTGTCTGAACCCCAAGTCCCACACATGGGGAGTGAGGGGCCATCATGGCAGCTCCGGGATTCTCCCAAGCTCACTGGAGAAGTGGGCCGGAAGGTGAACACGGGCCCTGTGAGGCTCCAATCGCACTAGGAAGCATTTTCTGCTCTAATTAACAGGAAGGACAAGCCACATGGATGGCCAATGGCAGCTGAGAGGCAATAATAAGCTTTAATTAGAGGCTTCTTCCTGGGAATTCATATGAACACTTTAAGTCTATTGTCGTAAAAGGCCCAGAAAGGTTGAACGCCTCAACTTTCTTTGGCTTTGTAAATTGGTCCTCCCAATTATTTGTGAAATTTGCACATAATGAAAATATTGCCTCTAAACAAGAACTCTGGTTAGTTCTAGTGCTATAGGGACAGGCAGCCCAAATCCAATCTAGAAGGGAGCTTGTCTACCTGCCATCCTAGACTAGCTGTAGGTTTGCAGTTCAGAAACACACAGGGGGCAGGCAAATGAGCTACTGTGGCCCAGACAACAGAACTGCCCCTGAAGAGGAGCAGTTTATCTCTGGGAGTACCAGGCAGCAAGTAAGTCCTCTGTACCCCACTCCCTAGAAGTCAAGGAAAGCCTGTGAGTGACTTAAAGCCTCTTTATGGTTTGTGTCTAGATGTTCCCCCCACACCCTCATGCAGTCATGGGGGACAGGCTTTTCAGAGGTGGCTGAATCTAGAATTTGTGATTGATTCATGGTCCAGTGCTGGGATGAAGGATGTGAATGTTACACCTGCCCTAGGCCAGGTAGCCTGCATACAGTATAAGGGAGGGAAGGAGGTTTGTCCTTTTTCTCCCTCTTGTTGCTGTTGTTGTTTTCCAGTGCCATGAACTGTTACCCCTCTATCACTTGCCACTCTGCCTTGGAGCCAGCTGCTAGTGAACTGAAACCTCCACAGATTGTGAGCTAAATAAGCCTTTCCTCCTTTAACTTTGGGTGTTGGGAATTTTGTCTCGGGAAAGTAATTAAGACAGCCTCAATCCTGTGAACTTGGTCTTTTGAGTGGGAAAAGCTGGTGTGAGAAATTTATAGAATTACATTTATGTGGATTAGAACGGAAATCAGAAATTTTTAAGAAGAGCTAGTCTGTGTTTTCTTTCCTGTCTTGCCACCTTGGGAACAAAATATCAAAATCTTTCTTGTTAGTGCACAATCTCTCTCTCTGTCTCTCTCACTCTCTCTCTGTCTCTGTCTCTCTCTCTCTCTCTCTCTCTCCCCTTCGCTTTCTCCCTCCCTCCTTCCCTTCCTTCCTCTCCCCTGTTCATGTGTGCATGCTAACGGATGTGGGCTATCCACCTTTTTGTTGTTCATCCCTGGAGTGGCCTTGTGCCCCATTCCTTTTCTCCCCTCTCCTGCTTGTGACTATATGAGGTGCCAACACATCTATTCAATTCAGAGTCATGTCATTTGTTTATTCTGTGTGATAATAAAGAAATAAATGCAGACAGATCATCTTCTTTCTCAGCTGTTTGTTTTGGCATCTCGTAGACAGCTTTTCTTACGTGGTCCCATTCTCAATCTCCCTCTATCAGACTCACTGCGTGTCTTTGTCTTTTTCTCTCTTAGCTCATTCTCACTCCTCCAGTCTTGGTTTTTGGGAGGGGAAGAAAACTGGGCTGTGGAATTGGATGTTTGATTCTCGTTGCACCTCAAATATCAGAGAAGTCTTCTGCACTCTCGGCTGGCCACAGGCCTGAGGCTCTGCATCTGTGTTCAAGATGGCTGAGACAGTCAGATGGGCCACACTGGTGCCAAGCTCCAGGGCATGTGCAGATGGATTGTTCCCTTAAGACACAGGTTCTCTGATTCTTTTTCTCTCCCTTTTCCCTTCTACCTCTCCTTTCCTTCAACTTCTCCTTTCCTTCATGTGCTTGTCGTTC